>OX155958.1:18022327-18242759 GCA_944548615.1 Micropterix aruncella
TATATATATATATATATATATATATATATATATATATATATATATATATATATAGTATATATATATATATATATATATATAATATATATATATATATATATATATATATATATATATATATATATATATATATATATATATATACTCCAGTATCTTATATAATATATTAAAATAAAGGATTAAAATAATAAATAATAGGCGAGGGGGAGCATAATAATATTAATAGGGTAGCGGGGCATGCCTAATGCGGCTCGAACGAAACGCAGTGCAAAGTGTCAAATCGCTCGCTTTGATTGGTCTTCAAACGGCGCGTGACCTTCTAGAGCAGTACTTCCCAACCGGTGGGTGTGCCCCCCGGGGGGGGGGGGGGGCGTAGAGAGATCTTAGGGGGGGCCTGAAGTGTTCGGATATTTTAATATAATTACTTATCATTGTTTTATTATTACACACAGATTTAGTCGCGCCACCCAGTTCCAATGGTCAGTCAATGTTCTGCAATTATTATTACCAGAAGATGTCCAAAAAGAATTTCTGGAAATGAAGGCAGATTCTACAATGAAAGATGACTTCCACCTCTTGACTTTGGAGAAATTTTGGATAAAACGCTTTCTCCTTAATCCAAAAGTTGCCACTCTTGCCTTGCGAATACTTCTGCCATTTTCTTCGACTTACTTATGTGAAACCGGATTTTCAGCACTAGTGTAAATTAAGACTAAGCAGCGAAATCGTCTTGCAGCCGATAATGATTTAATGATAGCTCTGTCAAAAACAGAACCTGATATCGACCAACTAGTTCAAAAAATGCAGGTGCAAACATCCCATTAATAAATAATAAGTCGTGTGAAATAAATAACATAAAAATAATTTGTGTTTTTTATTGAAGCAATGAAGAAAAAATATAGGGGGGCATGATTTTTTTTATAATCCGAGGGGGCACCATGCAAAAAAGGTTGGGAAACCCTGTTCTAGAGCGATCCACGCCATTTCGACAACCGTTTACGTTATATAAACAAAAGTCTCAAAAGCAGTCTTTTCATTACAAAAACACATGAAATTAAATAGCGATTGTTTCTCATACCTAATTATGTATTGTGGCGGTTAATCATTCGTTTTGTAGTAGTTGCCTTCTAGACTTCTTAATTAAAAATACAAGATTGTTTGTGAAAAAAGGTAAGATGGCATCAGTTTGTGTTTGGTTTTTGAAAGTACCGCTGCGGCATAGACAATTTTACCCCCATATATGGGGCATAGC
The DNA here is from genome assembly GCA_944548615.1 of Micropterix aruncella. Classification (NCBI taxonomy): domain Eukaryota; kingdom Metazoa; phylum Arthropoda; class Insecta; order Lepidoptera; family Micropterigidae; genus Micropterix; species Micropterix aruncella. The sequence goes on from OX155958.1 coordinate 18,023,580, forward strand.
GAGTCAAATGCCATTTTACATTTATGTATTCTCATCTTGTAGATTTATTATCGTAATCGAGAAAAATATATCCATAGTCATTCGCAATAAGTTTAACAATGATATTGAGTTAACATTTGCAGTTCAATCATAATATTTTATCTTATTGTTATGTTTCAGTTTTAAGTACCCCACTATGCCCCCCCCCCCCACCTCTCATATTATTATTTTATAATAATGACATTCAGCTATTTGGAAAGCTAATATTTTTTTTGATTCTTTTGCATATTTCTTGATTATGATTATGATTTAAATTCAATTACGATTTTTAGACATATTTTTTTTAATGTTAAGATTAGTAGACTGACCTTGAGGTTATCTGACGTAAATGCATTATTAAGGAACGTCTAGTGCAACGAAGATATCATTCTTCAGTCATACAAATATTGTTATACGATGAAAAACGTTTGTTAATAACTTTATTGAAAAAAAAATGCTACTATCACGCTGGTAATTGCAAATCAACAACAGAAAGCATTAAATACGAGAAAAATATTTTATATTTTTTATATTCAATGTAGTTCTAGTTTATTTACGATCTTCCTTTTTCATCCAATGTCCAAGGCACAAATAATTCGAGCCATGCTTTTTCTCTGAACTCCACTAGCCCGAGAAGAACGACCGGAAAAGAATACGACCCTCACCCGTAAATAGTAGAAACTTAATGTCCCTTCAGCGAAGCGTGCATGAATTATCGCCTTTTTGACGTCGAATATATAAAGTAATTTCCTGTTAGTGATCTAACTTCGCTATCCGGACCCACTGTCTGTTCAACGTACGTTTTCAGCGCATAATTTCCGTTATTTTAGAAATATGAACCTAAGATACGCAGATTTTAAAATACTATAGCTTTTTGAAGATTTTCAAATATATTTCTATGCATCTTCGCCAGATCTACTTTCCTTGATGAAACCACTTATGCTGTCGACACCATTCTTTCTCCTGTTAGCGAAAGCGATCTCTCATTCTTGGGCTAACATTTCATGTTCCATCGGTTGATGTTATAGTCAATGAAGGCGGTATTTTCCAAGAAGTTCTTAATTTTTTGCTGTTGCGCCGCTAACAAACATATCAATATGAAACGTTCGACATACGAGTATATATCGATACTATACAGGAAATGGAATACAAGATTTTGGGATTTATTCAGCAATCATGTAAATCCTTAACAGACTTACACTCCTTAAAAGGCCGGAAACTATAGAAAAAGACAAACAAGGGCTTGCGAACTTACATATTTCGAAATGTAATTATCAACAATAATTGTTGATAATTACATAACAGATTATGTACAAAATGAATGTTTCCATTGAGGACTCAGCACGCATAACGATCCTGCCGGAGATGTAATATATGTTTTCAGTCAACTGATGCTTTCCCAAAAGCAAGAATGAGGGATGGGATGGGAGGGGGGGGGGGGGGGTTAATCGGGAAAGCCGGGTAACTTTAGATAGTAATACAATATGAAATAAAAATATAAAAAATCTACATCTTATTATTGTGCATTTCATATTATTGCCATTTCTTATTATTAGACCCACTGTGCATTTCAGTACTGATTTACACTTTTCAATTTACATAAACTTTTAAATAGTCTTTTATTTTTAGGGTTTATGGTTATTTCTCGATATATATGTATTTAAAAGGACCTCAGAACGTCCGTAGCCACGTTGAAACATTGGTTCCCGTTGGATCACCGAAATAAGGCATCGTCTGGCGTGGTCAGTACTTAGATGGGTGACCGCCTGAGTACTGCCACGTGATGTTATATAAAGCTGGCGTCCTGTAAGATAATTGTCAATAGACTTTAAGGGTGTTCATACACCATAAAGGGTATGAAGAATAAAAAAATAATATAAAAACTTTTAAAGCCCATATTGCTCGATTTCCTCGATAAAATAAGACTGCTAAAGCGTAAAGGTTACTTTGACACAATTTTGAGAAAAAGATATTCATATTAAATGAGTTTTGACTATCTATTCGAAGCCGTGTTTACGCACCACACTACAAACACCAACGACGCTCTAGTGTTGGGAAAAAAATTCTTAGACTTGCGTTATTAAAGACTAACGATTGTTTCGTTTAATCGTCACTCGTAACTAAGGATTGATTAGTTTCAATCGTAATCTCGTAATTGCAATTGATATTCTCGACAGTGGTCAACTTCAAGTTTTGCAAGGTTGTTGTCGGTCGGTCGGTCGGCCGGTCGGACGTGAAAAGATTGTCGGGTGACATCTAAAGAGCCAGTTAGTCAAGATTGATGATTGACGATTAAATGATTAACGACTAATTGATTTAGCAATGATTACTGCGATCGTGATTAACTAACGTCAATCACGATCGAAGTAATAATTAGTCGACTGAAAAATTTAGTTGATTGACCATCACTGCGACGAACTCGCTTCAGACTAGTCGGTAAGTCAGGTGATCGCAATGCAACTCTACTCCCCTCCCGCATAGTCACGCGAGTTCGCTCCGCACACGTTTTAACGTGTGCGGAGTTGTTGAGAGATGTGCGAAGTAGTTTTGGGGAGTACTCTGTTGAAGTACCCCCCAAAACTGTCAAAGTTACCCTCAAAGTCAAACTAACCCCGGTTATCGGTACTTAGATACTAATTTCGATATGGTTGGTTTACTATGTATGTCACGCTTTCTGGTTGGTTTACTATGTATTCTCCCTTGTATCTCTTTTGGGGTGTATGAAAGCGCTGAAGGCCGCCACAAAAAATATGTTAAAATAAAGGCCTCACATACCATGTTGGAGACAAGTATGATTTTTCGGTAGTTAATAGAAAGACACCCTTAGGAATCCTCGGTTGGTTAACTATGTGAACAGCCCACGTGGTCGATTTATTCATGGGTTAACTTTGACATGTTAACACAGGTCCTTGTTTGTCAGTCGTTTAGCGTTTTAATGAGTAAAGTTACAGTAGCATCGTTAAAACTTGGCTGATTAATGCGACACGTTTACCCAGGCGCGCCGTTTGTATTCAGATATAAAATATCACAGCTTGGATAGGTAAATATGGCGGGAGGGTTCAAACGTGGTGTAATGATGCGCCTTATTGGTTGGCAAAGCCACGAATCTAAACATACATGCAGTATTCGGCATATAGAGTAGTATTATGCATCACTAATTAGTAGCCAAATTCCTCGTCTAGCATTTCTTTCAATTTTCATTCGGGTGTGGAATGAAGAAGACGTCTGACCTGGTCTTGCTTACGGCAAGCATGATTTAGTTAAAATAATAATGAATTACGACATTTTTTTTGTTGCCTAACATATTTTTAATTTTTCTGGATTTTTTGCATACATCGACAAAACCCTTTTCGAAAAAAAATAAGGTATAGTTTTCTTTGGCAGCCATTCCAAAATGGCGGTTGGGCAAAATTTAATGAAAAACTTGGTTTGCAGAAAGTCCAATTGCTAACCTATTTATAAAGATATCGAAACGATTTCAAAATCAATATATTGTGGCCGAATATTTCTTCCACGATAGAGGGTTTGTTTCTTGTTATACCTACTCTTTATTGTGAAATTATACAAATGGCGGGTTTATTGTCATACGACAACCTCTTACAACAAAACCCATATGAAATATGTATGTATGTGTGCGTGTAACATGCATGTTTGCATGTGTCTTGTTATTGCTTTGATAGAATAAATTGTAATTCCGTTAATTTTATCACTACGGAATATGGTGAAGCGATCGGGTGTCGAACCAGGAACTTTACAATGTAAGATCTGGCGACCTAACGACTATGCTAGCTGGCCGTTCTATGCATATTACTATTTGCTCTGATTGAGTGATTTAGTTTAATGCCGCATCCTCCTGAACTTCTATTAATTTCATTCGCATAATACGCGGCACAAACAAGACTGAGTCCTTACACGACCAATAAGTTTAGAAATGGTTTCCCGTATCACTCGAACCTCTTCTACGTAAGATTCCAATATGCTTCGGGGGCCATGGAGATGTTGAATTTAAGAAAAATCTATAGGATAATCCTACTAAGAACTCTACCTCAAAGAAAGCAGAAACACTTTTGTATATAAAAAGGACAGACGGCGTCTTTTTTTAGATTTCAAAGGGTGGATTATCACCCAATGTAAGAAACAGTAGTCTCAGCTTACTCCCACATGTTTTTACGTCACTGATATCAATAAATAATAAATAAAATAGGTAAACTGGGTAAAATGTATTCAGTATCATATTATACATAAGTATCCCAGGCAATCTACTTTATTGTCGTCACCATCGAAGTTTTTAACCGACAGAACCGGCCATCTGTTTTGATTGTACGCCAAGCCATTTTTTCGTCACGTAAACTCGTAAAAATGACTGGTACAGCCGAGAAAAGATGGTCGGTTCGTCTCACAGAGCCCCAAAAATCGTCAATTAGTCTTAGGTAAAAAACGTAAAAAACTAACCCCTGTATTATTACTTCCAATAAAAGTAAAATTTATTACACACTTTCTTTTATTTTTATAACCCATAGTAATATTCTTTGATTACTTTTCTAAATGTAATTTATTTTTGTACAGATACAATACAGTTGAGCGCGCACCGCAAGATGGTGCTAAACGCAATTATAATCAACATATTGAACCGCGCCTATCTAATGAAATCCGCATATTTTTATTATTATTATTAGATGTCATCAAATGACTACATTCGATGTGATCTTTTTTATGCTTTTAATGTTGGTAGATTGCTCTTCTTTTACTTTAACGACCCTGCGAGAATTGTCAAACTAAGCGAATAAGATGAAACGTCATTGCTGATGATTGATATTGACTAATAAACGCCAACATTATAAACTATATACGTTTCACGATATTGAACTTTTTTTCTTGCTATTAAGGAGCGATACCACCCCAAAGTCACATTTAATAATCGAAATAAAAGACGTAGTTAGAAATATTTTTAAATTACAGAATTTATATGAAATTATCAAAATATTAATTCAAAACAAGTTAGATAAAATATAAATCTTTGATATCTATGAGAAATACGCAGATAAATATCGATAAAAATGACTAGCAATGGCTGCAATGATTTTCAGATACCGAATTTTTAAAAACCACATCCCGTTGTCAATATATAAGTCAATAAGTTAATGAATCCTCCTAGAGAGGTTGGAAATATTATAAAATTCACTAATTTTCCAATAAATTTAACTACCAATTAAAGTAAACCATAAGCACTCCGCAAAAATCAACCGAGTGATCTTTTTCCTGAATTTCAGTAGAAAAGTAGTAAACTTCAAAAGGATTCCAATTTGTGTATAGTGTTTTTCAACTCTTTGACTGTTAAAACTAAGATTTTAGTTTTATACCTCTACAGTTATACCGAGTATCATTAATCAATATAAAAGGCTTTTTGATCCTTTTTACTGAATTTCCTTCGTGGTTTTCTCGCTATACAGAATATATTGCGATTTTTTTAAAATTTACGTTGTACCTTGGATCTTTGGTTACCTATTTAATTATTTTTTCACTGAATAATTTGTAGCAATGCTATTATCATGATAGTGTACCGTAATACATGATGGAATTCCGTAAGGCTGATACTTTCATGACATCATCAGTATATAGAAAGAATCTCGAAAGATCTGAAATTTTCATTGCGAGGTCAGTGAACGTGCATGTTTCTAATGCATTTTCTACAAAAAGTTGGTGTATTAAAAAGCTTAGTTGGTAGAGTGAAATATTGATTTCAACCCACACATTATTAAAGGTAATACATACTAAACCTAACCAACCAAATAGACAAATCCAATTATTCCACTTCGGTGGCGAATGGTAGCTGTGGACCCAGTAATTTAGTCGTAGGTCAGCTCGCGGACTTGATTCCCCCGCAAATATTACCCCAAAATCAAGCAGAGTGGAATATTTAACCCCAAATCCTAAACAAACAGCAAATAATTAGCCTCAGATTACTATCCCGTAAGTAGGTATTGTATCTACTCTCTGACGACACTAAAAAAATTAGTATAGCGGAAGTACGCGTTGTCGTAGATGATATTTGATATACATAACATGGTTTTTTTGACCGAGCGCGCGAGCGGGGTGACATCGCTGTTTCAATTCTGTTGTAGACTACCGTGTCATAAATTGTCTGTTTTGTTTATAACGCAGCAACGACAAATGGCGTCGCTCCATTCTTCAAATGTAACGTGAATATTCCTTGAAGTTATTGAAAACGTGTATATATATATATATATATATATATATATATATATATATATATATATATATATATATATATATATATATATATATATATATATATATATATATATATATATATATATATATATAATTATATATATTAATATTTATATATATATATATATATATATATATATATATATATATATATATATATATATATATATATATATATATATATATATATATATATATATATATATATATATATATATATATATATATATATATATATATATATATATATATATATATATATATCAATATATATATATATATATATATTGATATTTTAAGGGTGTAATTTTTTTTTAATTATTTTCAATAATATGTAAAATTAGATTCATGAAAAGTTACTTATCTGGGGTCCTGGTGGACCAGAAACATTTAAACGATAGTTAATGATGAATACGACACTAGTCGTATTCATCTCTATACATAGAGATGAATACGACTAGTGTCGAAATATTCTCAGTCATATAATTTCTTCTAAAATAAGTTACTAACATCCATTTCTGTTACAGAAACCATCCTCCTATACTTATTACATCCAAGGGCATACAGTAATTCGCCTGCTAAGAACATCAAGTAACTAAGAACATCATAAGTTATCAATTGCGGAAACAGGTACTGCTGCCCTAAGTATTTAAAGAGGACATTAACTATCGTTTAAATGTTTCTGGTCCACTAGGACCCCAGATAAGTAACTTTTCATGAATCTAATTTTACATATTATTGAAAATATATATATATATATATATATATATATATATATATATATATATATATATATATATATATATATATATATATATATATATATATATATATATATATATATATATATATATATATATATATATATATATATATATATATATATATATATATATATATATATATATATATATATATATATATATATATATATATATATATATATATATATATATATAAATCCCAGCTTGGATCGGGAAATGCTAATATTTGAATGAGATATACTTAACCGTCGAAAGTCGTGCACATCCGTAAGTATATCTCATTCAAATATTAGCATTTCCCGATCCAAGCTGGGATTTCTTTCGCTGCTTTTTAAGTAGCTTTTACTAATTTTATTTTAAATAAAAATATCATCCTATAAAAGGATTTCTTTACAAAACTTATCAAATATAAATATATATATATATATATATATATATATATATATATATATATATATATATATATATATATATATATATATATATATATATATATATATATATATATATATATATATATATATATATATATATATATATATATTTATATATATTAATATCCGCCCTGCGGACAGCAGTGAAACTACCTGGCGCGAAATTCAAACCTTTTCCACTACCTGGGCCATCATTTTATTGTGTTTTAATGTTTTTAACTATTTTAATTGTAATTTTTATCCATAATTGAAGCAAGAACGGAGAGCCGACCGTGAGTTCTCCCCTCTCCGCTGAATAGCGTTTTATTTATTATTTTTTACATTGTTTTTAAATTGTGCTAATTTATTATATTTTACATCTGATTTCCCTTTAAAGGCTTTTTATATTCTTTTATTATCGATTTTCAATATCTTTTATCTACATTTTATGTATTTAGCTGCACGGACTTCTTCTGTGCAGAACGTAACGTTTCCTTTGTATAATAAAGAAATTCTGAAACTTTCTCTTCTTTTTTACATTTTTTAAGGTTTCTATAGTTTCTATATATAAAGAATCAAATGTTACAATATATATATATATATATATAGGTATATATATATATATATATATATATATATATATATATATATATATATATATATATATATATATATATATATATATATATATATATATATATATATATATATATATATATATATATATATATATATATATATATATATATATATATATATATATATATATATATATATATATATATATATATATATATATATATATATATATATATATATATATATATATTTATATATACTTATCGAACAGTATCTCCGATACCGGTACGATATTATATAATATTTGCAAAAGCATATCTTAGCGTAATGGATTCTGCTCGGTTGTGTTATTCTAACAAAGGGTAACTTACCCGGCGAAGCGAACGACTCGTATCTGCAACTCTTTCAGAAATACGGGCGACGCGTCACACCACTCCATATCAGCTCTACAACTTGACGCTCGAACTTTTTGTGACGGCTTGCAATGATTTAGTATATTTTGTTTGCGAGTTGGCGCTGTCGACGTTTCCATATCGTGCCTTACATAGATTTCGGGTGCTGATTATTTGTTTCTATTTATGCGCACAACTTTATAATCAATTTGTTTGCATGCGAGTTGTTCCGTATTTCGTAAAACAATAATATCGTTGTCGTGGGAGGAGAAATACTTAAATGACGAATAGTCACTTTTGAGTTAATAAGGAATTTAAGTTTTTATTCCAATAAAGCTTTATCAATACAAGACAATTAAACTGCCATTCATTGTTTTATCACCTAATTAAATTTATTATATTTCATTATTAAATTATCTTAAGTTTCGCTATTCGATTGATTTAAATAGAACAATATTAATATTAGACAGATCATTGAAAACACGTAATTTGCCAGTTACTACAATTAGTAATTGTATTTTTTATATAGAGGATTGATTTATCATTCATTAAGTTGTATACGTATCAACGTAACATATAGACAACGACATAGTACAAAAAACAAAAACATAACAATATAACCTAATATTGAAATACATGCTGCTGTATTTAAAATGCATTACATACCTCATATAAAATACCTACGTTACCTCACTGGCAGATAGAAGGACCTACCACGATTTAGTCTTTATGTTGAAAAACAAGCATTTACCTATTTTTTGAATAATAACCCAAAGGTAGGTCGGTTAATATGATTACTTACTTATTTTTGACCACTGTTTTTCTTCTGAAAAAAGAAATTAAATTAAATAAACTATTCAAATTATAATTTTAACGGGTTCGGTCCAACTGGTCTGGACATTATGTTACAAACGGGAAAACGAGGTCTCCGAAGTCTTAGGAAATATATGTATAATATACATCCATATCCCTTCACAATATGGTAAACAGCTAGGAACGGCCAAGGGCGCCAGTGCAGGATTCAGGTTATGTATTCCTAGCGCAACGGCTTTTCCCCATGTACCACAGTTACTTCGAAATAATAGATGATTACCACGAATATATTAGTGTTCTAAGCGTTAGTTTTCGGGAAGATTCGAAAAAAACGTCTTTAGTTAAGTAGTTGGGTCGTAGGACTAGGTCTATATTCAGTGAACATTTCTAAAATAAAAATTCGTAGTCGTAATTCGTAAACCGATTGCCTTTTAATTAAATTAACTTTAAAAATAATAGTAAATTTAAAATGAAGTTAGAATGAAATTGTCGGGCACATTTTTATTTGTTGTTTGGGGCTTTTCTAAGGTCTTTATGAGCCTTGTAACACTGCGACCATTACTGATCTATTGTGTTCGCCACCTGATATAGTAGTAGGCCTCGTGTCATTTAAGAAGCGCAACAGGCTTTTGGCGCCAGATTGTTTTATCTCCTCAGGTTGGAGGTAGTGACCACCCAAGTGGGTGTATCTTCTACGCATCGGCGGGCCACACTCGAACATAAGGTGAAGGGGAGTTTCCTCTGCCTCTTGGCAGAACCTGCACATTTTCATGTCCCGGAGCTTGAGGTTGTACATGTGTCTGTTCAGGCCACAATGCCCCATAAGCGCTCTCACCAGAATGCGTAGAATGCCTTTTTAGCGATAAGGCCTCACGGGCCCTCTTACGATCGTAAGCCTTAATTAGCGCTTTTAAATGATTCAAACCTGGCGTGTTGTTTCAGTGGTTGACAGATTTTTAAACATATTTTTTTGAGCATTAGGTTTGCAAGGATTTTTGGTATGCCACAGAAAGTTTCAGGGCCATATAACGTTCCCTTCGCTCCCGTCTTAGCAAATTCGTCGGCTTTTTCATTTTCCTCGATTTCTGCATGGCCGGAAACTCATCTTAGAAGTACCCTGTTTTATCGCCCAGGGAATTCAGTACTGATACGCAGTTTTGCACCAGCTTTGAATTTATGGTATTCGAGGCTAGTGCCATAAGAGCTGCCTTGATATTCGAGTCGATATAGATACGGTGGTTGGCGTAGTTCTTATATATATATAGGTATATATATGGAGGTTATATATATGGAGTATATATATGGAGGTAGATATATGGAGGTCAATAATGGCGAATACCTCCGCTTGAAAGATGGAGGCGTATTTCCCCAAGTTTACACTTCTTTCGAAGTTTGGTCGCTCTTTATATATACAGCAGCCTACGTCAAGTCCCGATTCGGATCAATCAGTATACCATTTAAGGCTACTGGTCTCCCAGTGCAGTTGGGTTTTTAACCAGTCGTCTCTAAACGGCAGTTCCACTGTAAAAAAAATCCAAAGTTTAGGACTGGAACCATGGTGTCTGATACCATGTTGAGGGTTAAAGTTTTACTGACTAAGTCTAGAACTGATCTTAGGGCTTGTGAGATCCAGCTTGCCTTCTTCCGGGCAGAGAGTCTGTACATGCTGGCTTTCGCCACCTGTTCTAAGTGAATGTGTAGGGGCAGTGAGTTCGTCAGTGCATCTAGACTTGCTCCAGGAGGGGAGGACATTGCGGCAGTTGTCATGAGGCACGCCGTCCTTTAGATACTGCTTAGTTTGGTAATCACTGTTTTCTGGTTGGCTTTGTTACAATATACCACCGAGGCTTGCGTTATTATCGGCCTCACAATGGCTGTTTATAGCCAGTGGGAGATCCTGGGGCTAAGGTCCCAATTTTTCCCTGCCAGTCTTCTGCTTATCGGGCACATATTTTAAAACCTGTTTTTTTGGGTTTCTGAGACCTCAAAACTTAAATCCACCAAATTTCAAAATCGTTTTTTCGCAGGATTACAAGTTCCCATATTATTCCGTATATGGCCATAAATATGGAGGACCCAGCCTTGGGGTAAGAGGCTGTAAATATTTAGCTTTAAGCCAAGTAATTAAATTCACAGCTCTTAAGCTCGTAAAATTTATTGGAATGATTACATATATTTAGGACATGGAGGATACTCCGTAAAACTACTGATTTTATTATAATTATGTAATCGTGACATGTACTGCGGGCAAATGCCTCTCTTGTAACATAAAAGTAGAGTGTCGGCGGTATATTGCTCAATTTAATAGCTCCATCAAGTGAATTCCAATAAACTTCCCAGATGCGAAGTCTGAATCGAATAGCTGAAACCGAAATAGAAGTCCCTTTGAGGGCCGGTGTGGTAATGTAAGTAAGTACAAATGATCGGTAAAAAAAACATGGGAAAAGAGCGATGGTTAAGTGGCAATACATTTTATTCTTAGGGTCAATGTGCACTATAGGCGCCGTCATACAAACTGATGACCGGCCCCGTACCTGCCATTGAGCGTAGGGACGGTCGCTTGACGATAAAAGATTTATTTAAACGTCGATATCATTATTACATTTTGTTTGGTTTATTAGGCATTAACATTATTTAATTACTAATAGGTTCAAGCACTTTAGAACAGTAGGCAGGTAGACATGCTGTCGGCAAACAAATCACATCAATTCGTCAATAATAATAAATTAAAAATGTGGATATATTATACTTCGTTACCTAAATGGCCGTGTACATACCGGAGCCTGTTTTGAGTATTTTACAACGCTTTTGGCAACGGTATTCAGAGAGTACACATATAATTTTGATGCTATAAAATAGTTAATATGGAATTTTGACACGAAATAACTACTGAGTAGTGCGGTTTACAATATTTTATATTTTACAGTATTACAATACAGTTTAAAAAATTAAAGGGTTAAAATTCGTCTTCGCTGTCAGTATCGTCTTCTTGACGGTTGATAATAAGAGGTCGAATATCCATTTAACGTGCTTTTTCTAAGTCATCATTCTGTAGGTTTTCAGCATGACGGACACATTTATTCCAGTCTCCGGTAGTGACATGGTCGATAGCTTCATTCAGTAGCTTCTAATTGGCTAGTGATTGAAATATTGCGTGTAAGGCGTTATACGTTATTTGCAATGTTATAAGTTACATACTTATTTATTTATTTATGACGGCTGAGTTTTTTAATAGCGACAAGCTTCAAGTGGGTGGTTTAGTACATCGATTTTCGATTTTCTGGCTTAGTTTGATGTGTTGAATCGCCCGTGCATGAGATTCGTGCATTCGTGCACGATATTCCAGCATTTAAAGATTTATAATTTTGATAATAAATCACTAATACAAAAGAAATTAATCCTAATCCATCTCATCCTAATAACATAAAAAATATATTAAATCTAATAATTAATATAATTATAGATACAACAAATAATAAAATTAATATAATAAAACGATCTATATTTAAATCTCATGTACGATTTCCAGATGGAAATCTATCTGTAAGTCTGCGTGCCTATCTGTCTGTTTGTCTTTGTATATTCCTCCAAGATAACGCCCAAACGCTCAATCCGATTGAGCTGAAATTCGTCATGCAGGAATCATTTGGTCACGGCAAGAGTTGAAAAGTGAAAATGGTTGACTGTAAGATATCGCTAGAGCGATAAGTCCGCCATTTGTGCATAAATTGTCTTTTCTATAAAACCAGTGTAATATTCATTAAGTTATGTTTTTATAGCACAATAAAGGTATTCTATTTTATTCTAAAAGCTTGTGGTTGAAATCGGTCCACCAACGTGCGCACTAGTCATATTTCAATCTCGAAATATTGGACTTATAGACTTAAAGTTTGCTACATAGATGCTTTATTGGACCGAAATCACAATAATTTTGGACGGTCCGTATATTTGCGTGAACCATTTAATCGCATTCTTACTATCCACGCTCGTAGCCGGTGAACGATTGGGCTGTCTATATATTCGACGTTCATCACCGTACGGTGTGAGTTCTTCGTGTTTAAATTGACATCACGCTCAAATCCTTTCATAAATCCTTGGCTACTTACCGAGAAAGTTCTGGGATGATACAACCGATTTTTTTATTTATCATAAGAACGTATTTTGTTCTTTAAGTTTAAATGTTTGGATATATAGGTTGGTTGATTATCGCAAAACATATCCATATGAGATGTGTCAAGCTTTGTCTACTGTTTCTACATTTTTTGACATTTTTCAGAATGCCACAAGCGATTTTTTTCAAGATTCTAACCCACAGCCGAATGAAACATCATTATAAATTTCTAACACATCGTAGAATTCAGGAAGGACTCAGGTGAAAGTTTCATCTTTTTAATTGAGGCTTGCATTGAAAAAATAAAACTAAACCAGCCGAGAGATCGCTTTACGATGGATAACTAGGTTTCTACAGCAGCTTAAAGCACTGAGGACGACCGCTGATCGAATATAGGAACATACGTAATGAACATCAAAACTACAGGGTCATACCTTCAGCTAGCAGTGGCAGTGGCGCACCAATAAAAAATATCTCCTAGGGCAAGTAGCGCCTCTTGGCAAACATCTAAATCTATAAAATAAGCATTAAAAATACGTCAATAAAAGTGCATTTTAAGAGCATTAAACTTTTAAGTGCACCTTTATTACCTTCTGTGATGCGAATCCCATTATAAAATGTCGAATTCCATTTCTTCGGTTTCTTCTCAATTTGCACTACTAGCACAGCTAAGTCGCATAGACTTTCTTGACCCATTGTAGCCATTAACTATGAAAGTCAAATCATATCAAGTTAATTGTCTTTTAAACCTTATACATAGTTGTTTAGACACACACATTTTTTGGATAACCGCTTAAGATTAAAATATGTCTAAAAATCGATTCTAAATGTTTTTAAGAGTCTTACCAGATAATTTATAATAATCGTATTAGATACTTACAATTGCAAAGTCAATGTAATAATTATTTGACACGATATAGTAAAAAATATTAAAATACTAATTTACTTTAAAACATTTCAACCCTTCGAGTATCGGCATAATTTCGTGGCAGACCGCGGCAATTTATTGGAATTTGTTGCAATATCGCCGCGCTCGACAAAAAGTACTATAACTATGGAACTATCATAGAAATCATAGAAAGAATAACTGTGCAATGATTGCATTAGAATTTCGTATATATATAATATTGAAATTTCATTTTGTAAATCAATTAGAAAATTATAAAAAAGTCGAAAAAGTGAAAAAACGGCATTTTTAACTTGTACTTGTCTTACGGAAAAATACGAAACCCTATTTAAAAATTGTAAATACTATCGTGATCTTATTAGATTCTTCATCAAAAGTAAATACTATTAGATTCTCTATCAAAAGTAATATTTCGTTTTGATTATTTACATACAAAAATATTTAGATATTGGCTCATAAAACCAATACATTTTTTGATGATTTCTCGAAAAAAAAAAATTATGATGTTTTGACAATGGAATTTACCAGAAATATCCGCGAAATGAAGCGCGAAAATATTCTAGCGGCCGTCCATGTATCTATCGTAATAATGAGTTATTTGGTATGGATTTGAGGATGCGTTCGAATTGGAAAATAATATTACTCTGCGCTCCGGGAGCAAGCCGCCAATATTGGTCGTTACGTCGTCAACGGTGTTCTGATGTGCAACCAAATTTGGTCGTTACGTAGCCGAAGGGGGTAAGAAATATCAATTCAGTTGTAATGAAATATTATTCAACTTACTGAAGTATTCGATGTATTTTACAAGTACAAGTATTAATTTCAAGTTCAAATTCACTGAATGATCGCTCACAGCTCGCGATGTATATTGCTACCGTAAGCATAATCTGGATTGAATTCGAAAATTTGTATAAACCCGCTCTCATCTTAGTATTGAATAATGAGAAAAAATCTATTCATTTCTCTTTATGCTTTCGTTTTTCTTGTGGAAATAAGTATCTGGACATACAATAATCCTTTGTATAGCTGTTCTCCGCCGAGATCCCAACCCTAGGAAACGCTAAATTCTTAAGAATTCATTTCGAATTGTTAAAGTCGTCAGTACCATAACAAGCTTTTTCAATATCTCGAAGAAATTTAAATTTGGCGTGGGTGTCATGCATACGAGCGAACCATTCGCTTATTTCACACACAATACTATCCAGCGATTGCTCTATCACTCATTCTATTTATTCCTTGGTAGTCAATCTAGCGTCCGTAGCATTCTATACTGACATACTTTCAATGACCACCTCCCATTCCTGGTCAAGAAAAACCTTTGTCGGGTGCATTAATGAATCAATCTCTTTTTTCATCAGAAAAACAACATCGGAGGGCTTATACATTATAATCAGATTTATGAAAATTGATACCAAGATCCTGGAGCCACTTTTGAACACTGTCAACTAGAGTTGTCAACTACAACGGGCGAACCCGTCACCTCAGGAAGTTTTAACGATTAGTCGTTCTATCTCCCTGAGTGAGCGCAAAAGACTTGGACAAAACAGTCCACTGTCAAGCTCCGCCACATGCCCGTAAGAGGCCAACGCCTTAACCGCGAGATAGCCAGGAGTGTTACCCAGCGGGCTTACACTCACGCCCTTACTTCCAATTGCAACCGGATTACTCAAGTCTCTCGATTGGTTACGAGTTCGAGGTCGCTTGCGCGGTCCTCTCCCTTACGAAGCGGTGAAACTGTGTATACCGAATCTGTCGCGGACCACGGCATCCTTTGCCCGGCTGTTCACTTAGGATCGGGTAGCCGATGGTCGTTTCAAGAGCAGTCGCCGTAAGGTCCGCAACCACCCCCGCTCTATAGGAAACAGTACTGCTTCCAGACTCCCCCGACTGTTAGTCAGAGTGCACAATCAATTGGCTTACGCCGCACGGTGCGCAGACCGTCCAGGAGCGCCAGAAGATTGATTCCTAGGGGAAACTAGCCCTAAGACCAGAGTCCTGCTCGGGCTCGCACTTCATGCGTGGAGGCCGCTGGATGGGTGTTAACCCGTGAGTGTGACCAACCTTGAACAGAATGGGTCTTCGCGGTCAACTGAGCATGGGCCCATTAGCTTCCGGTGAACACGGTCAATGAGGTTGATACCTGAAACTTAGGGTTGTTAATATTGCCCAAAATTTGTGAGATAATTGTGCTTGCTTGCTGTCCGTTGTTGCTTGCCGAAAGATCACCACTCGCAGGATCTCTGAAATATCATGAAAATACTATATTAAATTGTGCGATGAATATTTTATTTTGAAACTTTATATTTTTGTTTAAATGACGTCGTTACCCATACATAGTAAAAAAAAAAAACTTGAATAGTTATTGCATAGAACTTAAATCCTAGTTACCGCCGCAGAAACAACCGGCCCTGGCAGTTTTCAATAAGCTGAACGCCGCCTAGCGTCGCATCAATGACATTCTTTTTAGCGGAAGTTTCCTCATTCGACAACGCTTTTCGCAGTCTAGATGCAAAAGCTGCGGGCGTCCACATATTTATTATGTAGATGTGTGACTTTGGCACAGATTAATCGAGAACCTAGGTGTATTCACAAACAGATTTAACAAGATTTGGAATAAAAGAACTCCTCAACGGTCAACAGCAGAGACTCTATTTTTTTTTGTATACTGATTCAATTATGATAGCCCCTTCCAAGTTTCACTATGACATGGCTGATATATACTGGATTGGCTCCCGATGAGGGGACTCCTCAACGGTCAACAACAGAGACCCAAAATTTTGTGTACGCATTCAGATATGATGGCAACCTTCAAGTTTCACCATGACATGACTGATGTACCATGGGTTGGCTCCCGACGAGGGATCTCCTCAACGCTCAACAGCAGACATAACATTCGAAAAGTCGAAAGTCGAAAAGACGTTGAATTAAGTTCCTGGCTACTTGACAGGAAAGTCTTGGGGGGACATAACCAATTTTTTTCTATTCTATGTTCAATATCTTTCAATTCCTATATTATTTTTCTTAATCTTTTAAAAGTATAACCTACGATTAAAAAAAAAGAATTTATTAGCCATATTACAAACTTGCACTTGCGCATCGTGTAACGAAGGCAAGGGGATAATATCACAAATATAATATACTTCTGTGCATGTTGCCCGCTCTACACGTTAGCCAACATTTATGTGCTATTGCTTATGTCTCTCTAGCTCTTTGCCGTACATTTTTCATTTTTCATTCGTCACAGTGGTGCCGACTCGATTCAACCCGATGTGACCCAACGGGTGTCAAACTTGGGTTTATGTTACGGTGGAGGCTCCGCAAGGAGTCGTGATGTCCGCTCTTCTCCTCTTATTATTTATAAACCTCGTCTCCAGCCAAGTTCGGTAGCATAGGACTCTCTTTGCCGATGATGTAAAATTAAATTATATGTTCTGATGGTAAGATCAGAAACTGCCAATGCCGCGATCGCCTACTTCAATTCTGAAGTTAAAGCCATTTGCGAATGCTGTGTGCTGTATTTAAATAAATTCCACTAAGTTATTGGCTATTCTCAATCAAGCTCCCTCCTCCTAAGCATAAATTAGTATTTTTTTTAAATGCTTATCTTTTTATATTTCTGTATGTTTGCAGCTGCGAGGAGATTACGATCACGTTGGGAAAGCTAGGTTTAGGTTTTTAGAACCTATTATCAAGAGACAAGACTTTATATATCATGTAAAAAACTACCATGGCTTATAAAGAGAACTCTACTTTAGAATTGGCGAATCATAATAATATTATCCTTTTAAAGACGTGACGTATCTGTTGAATTAGTAGGCTCCTCTTTCCTAATCTGTGGAGCAGGTGTGCAATAATACGTTATGCCGACTGTCCTGTATGTTGTCGCGACTATGCTTCACCTTATCTGTTGGCGTGAAAGCTTACAGGAAAGTCGTAGACAGCGCTTTGAGTAAGTGCTGAATGCGACGCGCTGGTGCACAGATATTACATGAAAACGTGACTGTAAAGTAAATACAAACGACAAAGGTGAATCATTGCGGCTTTTGAATGTCTACCAAACTTTATAGCGTTGCTTAGATTGTATTAAATTAGTTAAGGAATAGGTTTCTGTTAATATCTGCGGAGCTCTCAATTGACTGGTGCCTCTCTAAAACGCAGCGTGTCCTGTAGAAGGTTAGCTGAATAAAATTGCTTACTACGAAAGTTTAAGCCAACTCTTCGGACCATGAGGCCAATTTATCTAAACGAGGATTTATGTATGTTACCGATAGTATCTATGCAAGCGGTAATTTTCGAAATTTCTGAAACGATCGTAAATTTGAGAACCGCGCCAAGCATAAAAAGTTTTAGAAACAGACTCAGACAACATTTGAAATCTTCCTTACTAATTCTCTTTCCCTTCCCATTCTCCTCCTTTTTACACGACTGTCCAACAAAAAAAAGGAGTGTTATGTGTTCAGGGTTCATGTATGTATGTTTTCCGTTTATTATTCCACCATGACTTCTAAACGCTCGAACTAATTTAGAAGTATGTGGTAGTGTTAAAATAGATTATGTCATGCCAAGTGTCATAGGGTACTTAAATTATCCGAATATCAAGTAAATAATTGTCTAAATGTCCAAATGTCTAAATGTCAATCAATTAACATAATTATATCGTGTTTAGTGTCAAATGAAATATATTTATTTTTACTTACAAAGCATATATCTTTTCGTGGAACCCACCTTGTTGTCTATTGGCACCATCTTCTAGGTGGGCATTTGTGGCACCACGCAGTCAAACACTCAGGCGGTCACCCATCCCAGTATTGACCGCGCCCAACGCAGCTTAACTTCGGTAACAACGAGGAGAACCGGTGTCAATGTGGCTACGGTATATGGATAATTATATTTAATTTATTTAAGAATTAATTACTATAAAACATTTATTAGCTTACAAAAATAACAGGAACCAAAAGGCAAAACCTTAACCTTTTGCTTATTTGTTTCTGTCACCCAACTGGGACTAGCCCCTTTCTAGGGTGGCCATAAATATTTCTATAAAAAACCATAAATATTTCTTAAAAACCCGTAATAAAGATTATTATACATAAATAGAGTAGATCACTTTTTGTAACGGCAGTCGTGTTTTCATTCCTTTTAATATACTTACTTGATAAACTTTTGCGTTCTTATAGATTTTAGTTTATTTTGGTGTGGCACATCCTGTGCCCACAAAATTTAAATTAATATAATTCTTTTTCTCTTTTTTTGTTGTATTTTTATGTAACTCTTTATATAGGTTAAGTAAGCATTTACACGCAAACAATATTCACACAAATTAGTATAGGTTAGGTCTAAAATATTGCCTGTAGGCAATAAGCTCGCCGTTTCTAAGGGGCTCTCTAGACGATCAAGCATGCTTGACAAGCATTGCGTCGCGGGCTGGAAGGGTATCGTAAACCGCAGGAATTATGCAAATATTTTTTTAAAAATAATTACCAAAAATGCCTAGTTTTGTAGTTTATACCAGGGAGTCGCGTTAATTAGACGTAATTGATTGATGAATGACGTGACTCTCTAGTATAAAACTACAAAATTAGGCATTTTAGTAAATATAAAAATATATATATATTTCCTGCGGCTTACGATCCCTGACCAGCCTGCGACGCAATGCTTGACAAGCTTGCTTGATCGTCTAGAGAGCCCTTAACGAATACATGGTTCTCATCACAGCGTAGAGCATCATTCGAAGTAGGGTTTAGTCTATGTTTTATCATGATCGATTTTCAGAGAGATGTTTATTTTTTAAAATTATTTATTAAAGGTAAAGCACAAAATATACTTTCCTGCAGCATTACAAAAAAAAATGTGTTAGGACCAGTAGCGAAAAATAGAGCACACTGCAGCATCTTGGTCACTACAAAAAACACCAATTCTAAATTATAATCAAAAATTCTAAATTATGTTAAAAAAATAAATTTAAATATCGTCAAGAAATATTTGAAATTATAATAATAAAATTATAGAGTAAATAAATAAAAATCCAAATCATAATAATAGTAAATAGATAGATAGATAGATAGATACCTACTCAGTAAAATAAAAAAAAAAGAATAAAAATAGAAATCATACTAGACGGTAAAATAATTTGTGGCTCTTTTCACGACCTTCATTCATTAGCCACATATGGCTCTGCTAGCACACTGGAATCTTTAGTCTGATTTTTTTTAATTTCAACTCCTAATAGGTTATATGCCCTGGGGTCCAAAACAGAAAAATGCCTTAGACCAAAAGAGGTCATCATTCGAGGAATATCATTTTTTTTCGCAACGGATCGCCGTGTTAGTAATATTGTGTTCAAAGATTAAACACATGCGCAATTTCAGTTTAAAATCGATTTAAAAGCGCTCCGAAGAAGTCGTACAACTATATCGGTGAACTCTGCTAAACCCACGCGATGTACTGAGCTTCCTATAATATCGTACGTGAAAGGTGAGGTGAAAGGTCATTGAATATGTCGATACGATTTTCCTTATGAAAGTAATTTAACAGACGATAAAAGCAAGGGACGTCGTTGTAATAAATACCCTGTATTGTTTTTCGCTAACGGCAGTGGAAACGCGTCGGGAGTCCGCAAATATCTCGGCTAAACATTAAATATTTTTTTTCAAAGCAGCAAACGTTCACCAAATATGAAGGAATACTTAGTCGATCAGTTGTCGGGGTTTGTAGTATGTATGCTGATGATTTAGGTGACACCTGAGAGTAAGTATTCTAAAAAAATATTTTGGGCAGATTTAATTCAATTGGATAGTCTCAGTATGTCACCAAATTTGGATTTCATATTACCGAACCAAATTTTAAATGGGAGCGCACTAACGAATTGTAGAGCAGCAGTGAACACTGAGGACTTTAAAATGACTTAGTTATTCCCCTTATAAATATTAAAATTGTACTTGCTTTACCTACAATATTTTCTGTGATTTAACCACTGGAATGCCAATACTAAAATTTATGCAATTATATGCGCTAAAAGTCGCCTTCTTTGAAGAAGCCACCGTTATATATCAGTATGCGTTCACTACCACCCCGAATGGTAGCGAATGGTTTAGTAGCGATTGGTTTCGTGTAGCTTGAGCCATAAGATCCATGATGTTCTCGGATCGGCTTAACTCACTATTCAGCTCCTATTCAGAAGCCTCCTCGTGCGGAAGGCTATCCCGGGTAAGACTCGCGTCTCAGGCCTGGTGGACCGGTTTCTCCTGGCGGGATTGCATCCCGGCGCTACTGAACGGTTTGCGCACCGTTCGGCGACGCCAATCGGATCGGTTGTGCACTCTGACTAATGGCTGAAGGAGTCTCGAGACTATGGAAATATACTGTCTCCTGCAGCGGGGGTGGATGTTGACCTGTTGTCGTGCCACTCTTGAAATGACCTTGGGCCACCCGATCCCGTGTGGCACTAGGGACAAAGGACGCCCAGGTCCGCGATAAATTCAAATTGAATTACTCCTGCAATATAACAGGTGGAGGCCGCGTAAGCGACTTCGGACTTGTGACCAGCCGGGAGGACGGAGGATTCCTGAGGGTTAACTCCAGGCAGAGATACCCTACCAAAACTGGTAGTTTGTGGGTGAGGCTGATCGCTGGGTACCTTTCCCGGTGCCTCGTCGTAAGGCGTTGGCCTTTAACGGGCTTGTTGGTGGAGCTAGACAGTGGAATATCTTGTCTCTAAGTCTTCTACGTTCATCTCACGGCTAAAAGAACGATTACATACCGTTAAACCAGCCTGGGGTGACGAGTTCGCCCGTTTTATTCTACACCGCCCTAATGCACTACCACCCCCTACAAACAAATTCTCGAGGGTTGAAAACATGCCATCCTGAGTTTTATTCCCTTGGCTGGCTCTCTAAGGGTTAACTGTGAGATAAGAATCAAATACAATTCCCAAATTGCGAATTCTGTTCACATATTTCAACGACCTACCATTTTTACTATAGTTAAATTTAATTGTTTTACTGTTCTTAGAAAATTTGACAGACAAACATTTATCTATATTTAAAGCCATATTGTTCTCAAAGCACTATGCAGAAAGTGAATCAAGGCCCGTTTGAATTTTAACGCTCTTGATTATATCGTGTATTGCAGTTAAGAGGGTCCTGAGCCTATGCCGTTAAACAAATGTAGGTAATTTACGCTTGCCGGCAGCGGCCACGCACGTATGCATGAGTAAATCGCATACATTGATAACTCTGAACAGACGGTTGCCCGCCAAAGCGAGGTAACCCGCATTTTATCATTTTATTGCTCATAGCAAATTGCAAATAACAAAAACTGCAAATTGTGATAAAAGCAAATCCTTTTATTCTTTTCCAAGCACACGTATTTATTAGACCAAAATTATAGATTTGTCCCGCCCCGTTCCGACACATTTGGCCCAGCGGACTCAAAATAGCGGCCGTTTTTGAAGATGGTGGCTAATAAACCAAAATGATTTTTCTCATGCTGATTTTAATGACCCATGGCAAATAAGGCAATAAAAATAACTTTAGTTCATTTTGAACAGGATTAGATTAGGAACAGACTACAGATAGATTTCGCGGCTTAATGTGATTATATATTTTTGAACAACTTCAAATATGTAATTAAAATTAATAAAGAAATAAATTAATGAATGCCACTTTTAAACAGTCTCGAAGAGGAGTTTTGTGGATTTCACTTTGTGCTCCCCGGGATTCGCCCGTTGGATGAACAATTGGAAAGTTCACGAACACCTTTCTTCTTCGGACCGCAGACTGGTGACATTTGGCATCGGCCGTCGCGTTTCCCCCACGCCACAATCCGAGTAGCGAAACCGAACCGGCGACATTAACTGGGACCGGTTTGGTGAAGTCCTCTGCGAGAATCTTGAGGCCTTTCCATCGCCTTCTAGTAGTACCGCAGAGGACTTGTGTGTCGTGTGATGCCGTAGTAGGGCGGAAGAAACCCCGCGGTGGTTTCGCGGCCCCGTGGTGGTCTTCCGAACTCTGCGATAATTTTAAATTTAATATTTTAAATAATGTAACGTAGCGATTGAAAATTAATGTGATTGAAAATTGTTATTTTTGTGATGTGACGCAATGATGAGATGTAAATTTTCTACTGATCGATCAAGGTGAACAATGTATGAGATGAAGTTAAAATAAAAGAAAAATAAAAAATCTCAAGTTTCAATTTTTTTAAAACTCTCTATACTATTGAATATCTATGATATTGTACGTTTTCAAATACTATTTGATTTTAACATGTTTTTCAAAGGATTTTATTTTTCTATGGTTTTAAAATATTTCTAAGTATTCTGTTGTTTTGAATATTTTCAAAGACTATTTGATTTTAAAATGATTTTCAAATTATTTTATTTTTCTATGGTTTCAAAATATTTCAAAGTATTCTATAGTTTTGAATATTTTCAAAAGCTATTAGATTTTAAAATGATTTTCAAATTATTTTAATTTTCTATGGTTTCAAAATATTTCTAATTATTCTATAGTTTGAATATTTTCAAAGACTAATTGATTTTAAAATGATTTTCACATTATTTTATTTTTCTATAGTTTCAAAATATTTATAGGTATTCTATAGTTTTGAATATTTTCAAAGACTATTTGATTTTAAAATTCCCGTGCTTTTTCTGGTTTAAATGACGTGTCGCAACCTTAAATCAGTGCATATCCTAGCAATGCTCTTTGTAAGCTAAATATCTTACAGCCAACCACTTATTTTCAACTTACGAAAATGTTACATCTGCATGCCGAAATGTCCTTCGTTGCTCACTCCTGATGGCGAAACTGCTTTTCAAAATCAATATTCAAAATCAATATTCTACCTGTACATGTTTTATGCGTCTTTCAGTTTTTTTTTATTGAATTTCAGGTTTTTTACGGAAATTAACTAAACTATTCGAGATTACAATTTTCGAATAGTGGTCCCTTCAGAAAATATTTTCAATTGTTTTACGCTTATTGGAGTCGATCTATTTTACTTTCCTGACGACCTATCGGAAAGGAAAGTATTGTGATCGCGCTAAAAAAAAAATTTGAGATGAAGATGGGAATATATATTGAGACTCCCTGAGACGATTGAGACTATTTCCAGACCGATCTCTGTCTGTATGTATGTCTGTATGTCTGTATGTCTGTATGTCTGTATGTATGTATTCTTCCACGATAGCGCCCAGACGCTTAATCGGATTGAGCTGAAATTTGGTATATAAGCTTCTGTTAACCGTCGGAGGAACCCATTAGTTTTTGGAGTCCCTACGCCCTACGGTTGTGGTACCTCCCATACAAATTTGGGGTTCCCGGCGAAAAAATTGTTTCCGCGATAGCGCCCAGACGCTTAATCTGTCTAAGTTAAAATTTGGCATAGAAGCTTCTGTTAACCATCGGAAGAACCTATTAGTTTTTGGGGTACTTACGACCAACGTTTGGGGTACCTGCCATACAAATTTGGGGAACCTTGATTACATCGTTCGTTTTTTCGCACCTCCCCGGATACTAGTCAGGAAAGTCTTGGGGTGACACAACCGATTTTTTTATATAATGAGCGCCGATCGAATCTTGGCGTTTAAAACTATCTCATTTTCTTATATCTCGGACTGAAAAAAAAACACCGCTTTCTCATGTCTTTAGACTGAAATTTCACCCTGATTCTATACCGTTTCTCAAAAAACGAAATATGTTTTCTTGCGCTTCCCCATTAACTAAAATACATGTAGAGTATTATAATAAGTTATAACAAAGATGCCATAAACATCCATTAAAAAAAAAACAAATATAAAAAATAAAGTATACTTACTGCTGTTTGCTTTTTCGTGACGATGCGTGACGACTGCGGTACTGCGGTGTAGAAGAATAAAATATTACGTGAGCGGGAACTGATAAGAGCTAACCGAAAAAGACGTGCTCTCATTTCCAATAGCAGCAGGGAAGTGAATCTATTTCATAGCGCGCCTGTGTATTTATTAACGCGGCTAGCCCATACAAAAAATGTATGGAGAATCTGATACCTGATTTTCTGGGATTTATTGTATAAAATCCTATTACAATAATTGAAATTTTAATATTTTATAGTGAAGATATGTCATTTAACTTTCTTTTATAATAATTTGTAATTCAAATTAGTTATTATTTTCCCAGTGAGGACTAAAACCCCGCGCCCATTTTTGTATATTTTCTCGGGTGTTTTTATAAAAAACTACGCAAACTATTGCCAAATTTATTATCTCGCCTTATAAATGACTTATTAATAAAAACGAGTGTTTTTTGTCACTGCTTTTATTAGCGTAGTTTTAGCGGAATAACTAAAACGCTAGACCCTAATTTGAGAAATTTCGTGCATCACCAATCATCGGCATCTATGAAAAAATACGACTTAATTTGTTTGGAAGTCATTGATAAATATAAAATATAACAGGGGATCAAAATTAGACCCGTGGAGAACTTCAGATGTGACTTCGATTGCACATGACTCAAACCTCTTGATGACTATCCTCTGACTTATGATTCATGATGTGTGTAGGACGTCAACCACTGCAACAAGTCTCTTTGAATGCTGATCTCGCCAAGCTTCCGAATGGATTCTTGTTTGTTCTTTACAAAGTATTCAGGGCTTGTTTTGAAATTTAAAAATATTTTGAAAATATTCTGGAAAATCTTTTATCGCTTTCAATAAAAATCGGTTGTATCACCCCAAGACTTTCCTGACTAGTATCCGGGGAGGTGCGAAAAAACAGCGACATTTTTACTCTAGTACCCCAAATTTGTATGGCAGGTACCCCAAACGTTGGTCGTAAGTACCCCAAAAACTAATAGGTTCTTCCGATGGTTAACAGAAGCTTCTATGCCAAATTTTAACTTAGACAGATTAAGCGTCTGGGCGCTATCGCGGAAACAATTTTTTCGCCGGGAACCCCAAATTTGTATGGGAGGTACCACAACCGTAGGGCGTAGGGACTCCAAAAACTAATGGGTTCCTCCGACGGTTAACAGAAGCTTATATACCAAATTTCAGCTCAATCCGATTAAGCGTCTGGGCGCTATCGTGGAAGAATACATACATACACACATACAGACATACAGACATACAGACATATAGATGTTACAGTTAACACCCGTTTTTAGATAGAACGCGTTTTCCCTAGTTAGAACTAGTTTTTACTTAATGCCTTTGTTAAAACTAGAATTAACTAATGCTCAAAATTGAATATCAGGTAAAACTAGTTTTTACTAGACAAAACGCGTTTTTCCAAACCGGGGGAATTCCGGGGGAATCTCTTTCCAAACGCCCGCGCCGTTCGCGCGCTGTGCGCTCGCTCGATTCAGTACCGCTTTGTTTTCATTCTGATAAGCACGTATAGATTGATTCGAGCGCAATTGTCATGGCAAACTTAAATGAAGGAACGCGATGGAAAGAGGAGTTTTTAAACCAGTTATTAGCGATTCGCGATCACGAAAAAAAAGAGGACCACTTCTGTATTATGACAAAAGGAACCTACGACAATTTAGTGGACGAAATTCAAGAAGCACAATTAGCTGTTCAGAAATCTCAGAAACAGTACAGGAGACTGAAGCGATTTAAGGTAATCAATATTTGTGGAATACGAAAATTAGTGACTAGACAAGAGCCCATGAAATACTACTTGTATGTAGATGAAATTTTTGATATAATTGAAGCAGCTCATGTGGCCGTTGGTCATGGTGGTCGGGATAGACTTAAAAATGAAACTTCACGAAAATATGCGAACATAACTTTAGAAATGATAAATATTTTTCTCTCTATGTGCGAAACTTGTCAGCGTAAAAAGAGTATGAAGAAAAAAGGACTTGTTTCAAAACCCATACTACATTCTGAAATGAACAGCCGTTGCCAAGTCGATCTTATCGACATGCAAACTCAAGAAGATCGGGGATTTAAGTTTATAATGGTGTGTCAGGACCATTTGACAAAATTTGTTTTGTTGCGTGCACTGAAAAGTAAGAGAGCCGTAGAGGTGGCGTATCAGTTGACTGATATATTTTTGACATTTGGTGCTCCTTGCATCTTACACTCGGATAACGGCAGAGAATTTGTAAATTCTGTCATAAATGAGCTCGTTTCATTTTGGCCGGAGTGTAAACTGGTCCATGGAAAGCCAAGACACAGTCAAAGCCAAGGATCTGTTGAAAGAGCTAACCAAGACATAGAGAAAATGTTAGCTTCATGGATGCAAGATAACGATACCACAAATTGGTCAAATGGTATTCGGTTTGTACAGTTTATGAAAAATCGGGCGCTTCATTCCGGTATTAAACAATCACCATACAAAGCAATGTTTGGTATAGAACCACGAGTAGGTCTTATGACTTCGACTTTACCACGAGATGCTATTGAGGATATACGAGAGGAAGATGATCTCGAAAATGCGTTAAATAAAATAAATATGAGGGATAGTACAGATAATGCAAAAGCTGAGCCTGTGGCTAGTTGCAGTGGACATCGTCAGATTATAACCGGAGCCAAACAAAAAGACGCAGAAAGTTCATCCAAAACAAGTGGAGAATCGCCAATCGCACCAGAAGCCAGTGAATATGACATTGAAGCTGAAGCATCTACGACCGTAGAGCCTCTTATAATACCACCAAATGACAAAGACCTCGAAGTTGTAACAAATGTGAATCGACAAATAATGGCATCCAGAGAAACAGCACATCGAAACTTAAAAAAACAGGCCAAGAGAATGACATTGGCTTCAGATGCAATTCACGTTCCAGTAGAAATTGGTGATAATGTCATTATACAAATCCCTGATGTCGACAGAGCAAAAGCAGATCTACGTAATATAGTCGGAGTGGTTCTTCAAAAGGATGATCAGGGTTTTCACAAGATTGGAACGAAATATGGAATACTCGAGAAATTATATTGCAGGTATGTACCTATGGGTTGCTTAATTGTTTTATCATATAACTATATCGCTATTAGGTAAATGCCAACTATTTAAATGTGCTTTTCAGGTCAGAATTTGATAAGTGCAAAGAAAAATTTTTGCATGAAGAAGATGTTCCGAATACCAATTTACCTTTGAGAACTGTTGCTAAGGAAGCAGCCATAGGAACAGGCCAAGGATTTATGCGCTGCGTATGCAAGAAAGGATGTATGTCAAAAAGGTGTCTCTGCAAGAAAAATGGTTACCTTTGTAACTCAAAATGCCACGATAGTTTGTCTTGCAATAACAAGTAGATCCTCATCCTTTTCTAATTTTAAGGTTTTGATTATTTTTTATTGTATGGTAACAAATGTTCCTTAACAACTTGTTTGATTATTTTATTTACTTTTAATTAAATGCGTTAAATAAAATAAATATGACGGATAGTACAGATAATGCAAAAGCTGAGCCTGTGGCTAGTTGCAGTGGACATCGTCAGATTATAACCGGAGCCAAACAAAAAGACGCAGAAAGTTCATCCAAAACAAGTGGAGAATCGCCAATCGCACCAGAAGCCAGTGAATATGACATTGAAGCTGAAGCATCTACGACCGTAGAGCCTCTTATAATACCACCAAATGACAAAGACCTCGAAGTTGTAACAAATGTGAATCGACAAATAATGGCATCCAGAGAAACAGCACATCGAAACTTAAAAAAACAGGCCAAGAGAATGACATTGGCTTCAGATGCAATTCACGTTCCAGTAGAAATTGGTGATAATGTCATTATACAAATCCCTGATGTCGACAGAGCAAAAGCAGATCTACGTAATATAGTCGGAGTGGTTCTTCAAAAGGATGATCAGGGTTTTCACAAGATTGGAACGAAATATGGAATACTCGAGAAATTATATTGCAGGTATGTACCTATGGGTTGCTTAATTGTTTTATCATATAACTATATCGCTATTAGGTAAATGCCAACTATTTAAATGTGCTTTTCAGGTCAGAATTTGATAAGTGCAAAGAAAAATTTTTGCATGAAGAAGATGTTCCGAATACCAATTTACCTTTGAGAACTGTTGCTAAGGAAGCAGCCATAGGAACAGGCCAAGGATTTATGCGCTGCGTATGCAAGAAAGGATGTATGTCAAAAAGGTGTCTCTGCAAGAAAAATGGTTACCTTTGTAACTCAAAATGCCACGATAGTTTGTCTTGCAATAACAAGTAGATCCTCATCCTTTTCTAATTTTAAGGTTTTGATTATTTTTTATTGTATGGTAACAAATGTTCCTTAACAACTTGTTTGATTATTTTATTTACTTCTAATTAATATTGTTACCTTGGCAACTTCTTTATGTCGATGTTCCCTAAAATGTTCCTTTAGTGTAAGATTATTATTTTGTGTCCTAGATCTTTTTAATAAATATTTTTATAGTATATCTTGTTTTCAATCCCAAATTAGTTTCTGTAGTGCTGGTTTTAACTAAGGCTCGGAGTGACAACTAGTTTTATCTGAAAATCAAAAATATCAGTGGTAAATTCTAGTTTTGACTAGGTATTTCTAGTTTTAACAAAAGCATTAAGTAAAAACTAGTTCTAACTAGGGAAAACGCGTTCTATCTAAAAACGGGTTTTAACTGTAACATAGACATACATACAGACAGAGATCGGTCTGGAAATAGTCTCAATCGTCTCAGGGAGTCTCAAAATATGTATTCCCATCTTCATCTCAAAATTTTTTTTTAGCGCGATCACAATACTTTCCTTTCCGATAGGTCGTCAGGAAAGTAAAAAATATTAAAATCTGCACAAACGGTTCGAGAGTTGCGCGATAACAAAGCCACATGCACGAATAGACGGCACACGGGTGGAATTGAAAACCTTCTATCTTTTAAAGTTGAGTCAGTAATCAAACCTCGGGCCTCTGCTGTTCAATCTCTTTGTTAACGATCTGAGTAAAATATGTTTAATGTTCGCCAATATATGTTTGATTAATGTATGCACAATGTGTAATGTTGGCCAAACGATATTAAATTGTACATGTCCACTGGAACTGCTGTTAGCTGGGGATTTAGTGCAACAGTTTGTATGGGAACCCTGCATTTTGTGATTAAAGGCTCATACTTGGCACAATTGTTCCTTAGGTGGTCCTGAGTGGATTTAAACCGGGAGCCATCGGGGGCCACCCGGCGGGTGGCGGGGGGAGGGGGTGTGAGTTTGATTCCGCCGCGCGTCACTTTGAGCCCTATATCTCTCGGACTATAGGTACTAGGGCAAGTGGGATATCATTTTCGGGTAACTCAATGATAACGAATTCATTTTCGGAAGAAAAAAAATAACGGTCCATAGAAAAAGTATGAAATAATTGGTAACATCCAAAAATCATTCACATCTTTTTTTTACATATTCAAAGTTTACTTTTTAACCATAAGAGTTATCGGTATTTAAAAAATATATTCCGAAAGCCACACTTATCTTAATTACACCAGTATATATTTTATTGGGCTTCCATAGTAAAAAGTGAGAGAAAAAAATATAATTCATCGCACGGCAGACCGGCGTATTACGCCTGCTAAGTAGATACGGGCATCGAGCGAAGTTAGATAAGTACTTATAGGATTATTTAGTTTCTGCGATAGGTTAGTGTGTTGAAAATAACAAGTACAATAGTAATAATTAGTATGATAATTATATTATTATTGTTTTTTTTCTATTTAATAAAAATAATTCATCATTCACACACCGTACCTAACTGAGTGGGTGGACCTTTTGGTCGACCCACTCAGTTCAGTAGAAACAGTGAAAAAATTTGTCTGCCGCGCGGAGAATTATTAAAGCATTTTGATAATGTATAATTTCTGGATCGATAAAGCTATCGCAAGTTTACGGGGATGGCTAAGGACCAAGCACATGAGCAAATGAATGCCATATTAAAAGGAGATGTAGGTGGGACCTATTTTTACTCTTGCATTCATCTTTACGCTAAATAGTTTGTGATTACTTCTTCATTATACAACATAATATTATTTTACACATCACAGATTGATTTGACTGAAAACCCTGACTAAGTAGCTTCTCGCTGGACCTGAATTGGTAGATACCGTTTACAGTTTTGAGCAGGATGTTTTGTATTTTGTTACGGAGAACAGCGCAACAGAAGAACGCGGCAGCCATCTTTCTGACACTGCCGCAAATACGAAGAACTTTATCTTGACCTGCAATCACCGGTAGCTACAATAAATACACCAGGAATTCCTTTTGTCGAACAGTCTCCAGACTTCTATGTACTGAAGTTGTAAATGCAGTATTCGAGATAGAAAAAGCGGCAAAGAGTTATTGATCTTATAAAGCTATTGCTCTTAAATACATAATATTTGTGAAGGAAGATTACACACAAACCCAAAAAAAAGTTTACTGGATCCAACCAAACTTAGTAATATCTCCTTATACAACAAGTATATACACAATATAAATATACAAGCTATTAAAACACATAAAAAAGACTGAGAACAAAACGAAAGCAAAGATTTCACAGTCTATTCAGCAAACTTTATTTTGCAACCTGTGAGCACAGAGTAGAAGATCTCAATTCATTCTTGGCGCAAGAAAACCAAGCCAGTGCTCTAGCACTTTCTTCAATGGGTAAATTGCGATCTGGAACAAGTTCAGACCTACTAAAATCGATTACCAGTATTTTTGGAATTGCAACCGTTCAAAACGCCCCACAAGTCTCAGCGAAAATTCTAGATGGATCTGTATTAGTACACATACTGAGTTCTGGCCATAGAAAGACTTTGGAGAATAGGTAAACCAGTATGTATATCATTTCTTTGCAAAGAACATACAGGGTTTCAAAATTAAATATGGTTTGGGACATAACAACGAAAGCATAAAAAATATAAACAGAGGAAAACGTTCAAAGAACACGGGTCACTGCTACGACGAAACTAACTAAAGTTTAGGCCATTTTGATGATGAACAATTGCTTAAGGAAGGATTGTTTGCTCTGATAACGGCAAGGAAGTTTGCAACATAGGTGGACCAAATATTTTAACCAATATCACAAGTGACACAACGCGTACGTTTCTTCGTAAGTACGTGATACGTAACCACGAAGAATGATGGTGCATGTATCTGACACTGTCGCTCATGGCTTGACAAAAATTATGCTACTGACTGTGGATACTGACTTCGCAGACCAGCAGCAGAAGTGCAAATTACCACAATTACACAGCTTGAGGAGCTGTGGGTGCACAAAGGTACTGGGAAACACCACCAGTATCTCTCTGCTGTAATGATATATATATATATATATATTTTATTGAGTTCAAATTATGAGTACATTCAAAAAAACAAAAGTCTTAACCTAACTAGGCTGCCGCCTGTTCCAAGGTAGACAATTTATTTTAATTATCCTAAGAAATCTATAATATTATATTTATATAAATAAACAAAATCATACTTAATGTAACAGAAATGTCTTAATTACCTAATAAAAATTCGTAAGAAAATGTCATGAAAATTGTCAAAATTATTTTATTTTAAAACATGATAAAAATTAATATATATTTATATATGTATTAAAAAGTAATAATATGTATTAATAATATACTAAATAAATTCACAAAAATGAAAATAAAATTACATTTAGAAATCATCAATTTATTTTATATACATACCTATACTATTATGTTTTTATTATAAAGATTCAATTATTTAATAAGGTGTTCAATATCTGCATTTGTAGAATTTAAGAGGTAGGCACTCAAACTATTTTTAAATTTATATGATATTTTAATGTCTTTAATGTTTGGTGGTAGGCAATTATAAAGTTTGGGAGCAAGATAAGAGAAACTGGATTGGCCAAAAGCGGATCTCCTGAGTGGTATTGCAAAATTTGTTTGTGTCGATCTTGTTGTTACACTAGATTGCTGGCTTTTATTCTGTTCTCCTAACTCACTCTGGAATTTAGTGAGAGTTACCAGCACAAACATTTTTCTCACACTCAACACTCTATACTCTCGAAAAAGGTCATCGGAAGAATATGTTTGGGGTTTTTTATTGATCACTCTCAGTATAGCCTTTTGCGCTTTGTATAGGGTGGCTAATATTGCGACTGCCTTAGGTGAACACTATAATGTTTGTTTTATATTAAGTAAGTATAGATAGGATATATTAAGTCTATAACATACATAACATTTACGCCGTGTCCAATTGGTGGCTGAAAACCGCTTTTAAACATGTCAAAATATTTGTACTAGGTAGTCTAATCTTCTATAATCTTTACTTAACATACATATGTAGGTTGTTAAGAATTTAGCTATTACATAGATTGGAAAAATAGTATCTCAGAAATTTTGGAACCTACTAAAAGCTGTAAAAAATTGTAAAATCTTATTACAAACAAAATGAACGCTTATTTATTAAGAGTTAATAATTTGAATGGGTACCTACTAAGAGTTGCTCATCATACTAACTAAAATAGTCAGTAAAATGTTAAATAATCAACATAGACGCCTAATATTTAAAATAGTCAATAATTCTAATAGGTTCGAAAACGTACTAAAAGTTTTTGATAGTAGGTAATATACAAAGTAGTCAGTAAAGTGTTAAATAATCATACATCTAAAAACTAAAAGTATAAATTCATCATCTAAATTGGTATAAAATTTATAGTCCATACATTTTTCACTTATAGGGCCACGAAGAGCAAGGGTGTTGCCCCTGTTTCGCCTAAAATGAAATGAGAAATTTAAAAATGGGCATTCAAAAGAATAGCCTTTTTTCGGTGTTTTAATAGTTTCTTCTAGCAATTAAGGAAGTATAATGGGTAGGTATGTTCTTGTATCATATATACTACTAATTATTATTTTTTCAACGAAGTGGTAGGGATTGCAGACAAATTAATACTTAGGTATTTAAAGTATGTAAGCACAAATATCAGTTAGGTACGTTGTGTGAATGATGAATTATTTTTATTAAATAGAAAAAACAATAATAATATAGTTATAATAATAATAATAACGATTTTACTTCTTGTTTTTAACTCACTGGCCTATCGCAGAAACTAAATAATTAGATAAATACTTATCTAACTTGGATCGTTGCCCGTCTCTACTTAACGGACGTAATACGCCGCCGGTCTGCCGTGCGATGTTTTATATTTTTTTCACTCACATTTTGCAATACCAGTGTAATAAAAAGTATATGTCTGTAATTTAGGTAAGTGTGGCTTTCAGAATATATTTTTTGCATACCGATACCTCTTATGGTTAAAAAGTAAACTTCGTATAAGTAAAAAAAAGATGTCAACGATTTTTGGATTTTACCAATTATTTCATACTTTTTCTATGGATAGGTATTTTTTTTCTTCCCAAAATGAATTTGTCATTACTGAATTATCCGAAAATGATATCCTACTTACCCTGGTACCTATAGTCTGAGAGATATAGGGCTCAAAGTGACGCGCGGCGTAATCAAATTTCCACCCCCTCCCCCCGCCACCCCCGGGGTGGTCGCCAATGGCTCCCGGTCTAAATCCACTCAGGACCACCTATGGAATAATTGTGCCAAGTATGAGCCTTTAATCACAAAATGCAGGGTACATCGCACTAAATCCCCAGCTATGTGACCTGCGAGCTTTTCTAGCACGATATTGACGCCGTTTGGACTTGGAGCCAGAATAAAAATCTCTCGTTCAATGTCTCTAAATGTTCAGTGATGATATACACTAAATCGACCGCACCTCTGTTGTATGCTTACTCCATCGCTGGTAACGTGCTTACTAGAGTTGCGATTTCGTTAATTTTCCAATGTTTTTAATAGTTATTCTGCTATTCGGGATGGAGACAAATACAACAAATCAAAAACCATGAAAATCGGTCTAGCCGTTCTCGAGTTATAAGTGTTCGAACAAACCCGACTTTGTTTTATATATATAGATATATAAAAATCTATATATTATTAATATATCTAAAAATTCAGCCTGCGTATGTTTGTGCTCGCAAAACTCAAAAAGTAGTAGGTCGATTGACTGTAAATTTTGACGAAACGTTGAAATCATCGGTGCGCTTCGACATCGGTGCGTTTCCCATTCATTTCATGTTAGATTGAGCCACAGCATAGCGTGGCCGGGTTTAGCTAGTTCTATATAATACACGGACTCAGTGTTTTCATTCAGCACCTGAATCGATTTTTACGTATATGAATCGATACAAAAATTACACCAGGAAGATTGGTTTTCCACAAGTAAGGGTCCTATGTATAATTTATTTATGCGTTCATACATCATTACCCATAAACGAATGTTGTGTCATTCTCTTTTTAACACAATGTCGCGCGTGGGTACTTGTAAAAGATAAATATATTCTGTTGCGCAGGTGAAGCATCTAGGGGTTCTCTTTGATTCTCAGCTTACGTTCAAGGAGCACATCACTGATTTATATAAGTCCTCTTTTAAATTACTAGGTTTCGTTATTCGGCACCTAAAGCATTTTCACAATGTCCAGGCTATGCACACATTGTAGGTATAATTTAATTGTGAAAAGTAGATTGGAAACTAATGCAGTTATATTATATGTAATCCACATGAGGATCTTTATATCACCATGTTGGAAAAAAATCAACAATGTTTTTACGCTTTGTATATTTCAAGAAACACAGTCATTATCTCTACTTATACCCTACCATTTTTTTACTATGCATGGTCGGCTATAATTCCCTTACATTGCGTAGAGAAATGCTCACCATGGCCTACAATTTTAAGCTGATCCGGAGCAAAGTTGACAATCTTAGCATGCTAGCGAAGGTTTATCTCTTTGATCCGCATAACTGTATTCGAGCTCGGTCACATACTCTATTTGCGGAGCTGCCCTCACGAACCAACTAAGTCGACGGAGTCTTCTTACGCATGCCTTGCGACACATAAATGCGCTATGTTCGACAGCGTCAGACCTGGATATTTTCACAGCGAGCCCACATCTCTTCAAGGTATGGGCATTGCACTAATAATAATAATATTATTATTAATAATAATAATAAAACTTTAATAATAATAAGAAAAGGCAAGCTTATTGCCTGCAGGCAATATTTTAGAGCTAACCTATACTATTGTAAGAACATTATTTGCGAGTAGACTACATAACTTAATCTATATAAAGAGTATGACAAATAAAATAAAGGAGGATAGAAAGAAATATATACTTCACTCTTTGTGGACAGATTTGCCACATCAAAATAATCTAACACCTATAAGGACGCTAAAGTTTTAAAAGGAGGGGAATGGGAGGGGAAAGGGAATTTATCTGGAGGATTTCAAATGCTCTCTGAGTCTGTTTTTAAAAGTTGTTATGCTTGGCGCGGTTCTCACATTTTTCGGCAAAGCATTACAAAGACGGGCTCCATGCACGGTGAAAAAGAATGAGAAGAAGTCACTGCTGTGACTTGAGGTTGTTTTTTGATCTCAGAGGGCGTCCATGAGCCGATAGTGCAGTAAATCTGCCGGTAAGATAATTGGGAGCGACACCATCCAAGTTTATACTAGAATAGCACTACCTGTTTATACTAGAATAAAATCGATTGTTTCTTTAAATGTATTATGATATTCTTACTAATTTTAATGCTTCAGCTAGTATATTTATTGCCTTTATATTTATGTATTGCCTTTATATATACGAATTGGTGTGTACTGTAATGTTGATTTGTTAAATAAATGAATAAATAAATATTAAAAAGTCTCTTATAACATCACACTGCGTGACATTTCCAACCGTGTTACAAATCCAAATACAGTACGTGACATCTGCATAGTCGTTTATCAACAGAAAATGACAAATATCAACAACGACAAAAAATGTTGTTGAACGCCTTGGTGGGTGGGTGGAAAGCGTAGGTCTTTCACATCTTCTACTCTCCCTAATCGTCGTAGCGGCAAGTAGCGGTGAATGTTGAAGCTTTCCGCTCTGTGAGACGGAGACATGTGCGCCGCTTCTGATGCATCGAGTCATTACTCAAAACGCCCGACAGTTCGCCCGAGGGAATATTACTCCGCGATACGCCCGCGGATGAAAGGATTGCTCGAACGCTCGATAGAGGAATTTCAATTTCAACTTGTGCAATAATAAATGCAATCCACCACCCTGTCTTTATACAGGGTTGTTTCAGTTTATAGCTACTTAGATCAAATATCTCTCATTTATTAAAACCATCTATCGACAACCGTAACTCATATACTCTCAAAGGCAAATAAGTCGAAGAATCTTTTAAATGAATTAAAACCTATTCAAGTCTACAAGTTTTTCATAAAAAAACAGAAAAAAAACATTATTTCAGTCTTAATCCGATCAGTATTTGAAGATTTTTAACTGAATTTTATACTGTGAAAACTAATGATTTAATGGGCTTCAAATTGTTTTAACTGTTAAGACTGTTCATCAACTGATTGAGTTAGAAATTGACAAAAAGGTATGTTATTTTAAAAATCATAATTAAAAAATATAAAGTCGTTTCGCATGTATCCCCCCCTTAATTTAGACATGTTTTTTAATTCTATACAGCGTGGTACAAAATAATGCTGACAAAAGAAAAAAGTAAAGAAAAATATTAATTATGTAATTTTTTTTAATTATTTTTCATAGTTTGATCAAAACTATTTACAGTTAATCATATTTTCAATGTCTTCGCAACGACGAACTGAACTGAAGCTGACAAAAAGGTAGTGTGAGATAGTTCACGTTCATTGCGTCGGTCGTCAGTTAGATTTCCTAACTACTGAACGATAAAACTAGCATGGTCATATCGCGAGCCGTTTGGAGAGAAGACGAAAAAGGACTGTTCGGACGTCTAGGAACCAACACAACGCCAAGAAGGTTGGATCGCAATACATATATCATATACATTTGCTCGAGATCTGCGGATAAGTCTCCGTACGGTGCAACACATTATCAAACCTGACCACAATTTGACAGCATACAAATAAGAACAAACACAGCATCTTGAGAACAAAAATAAAATAGTTCGACTATAATAGAAAGATGTCGCTTTCTAGACGATATATTGTATTTATGTTGGAAACATATCATATTTATTAAGGGATTTCTTTTCGATTGAACATCATTATCACCAAGATGGTGAAACGCGGGTTGCTAAACGTCCAAAATATGTTAATCGTTTAAATCTAAAATCATCGCAAAAATTCTAAATCTGTTATGGGTTGGGGTGGCATTTGCGCTACAGGCAAAACTCCCATTGTTTTTGTTTCAAAGGGAGTAAAATAAAAAAAAAGGTAAAAAGAACTATACTGACGAGACATTCTCGAAGCTGTGGTAGTTCTTTGATATCAGGAGTACTCAGAAATCAGCCATTGATATTTCAACAGGACTGTATAAACTCACAGGGCATTAAGTGTTCGACAGCTGCGCAAAGACAATTTTCCTGATTTCATCAGTTCTTAAGAATGGCTACTCTACTCGTGCGACCTGAACCACTTAGACTACAGTTGCATAGTCAATTTTGGAGGAAGGACCTGCATTACAAGGTCACAGAAGTTTAAAACAGTTAAAGTTAGCACTTACCCGTGAATGACATAAAATAACCGTGGATGAAGTACGGAATATTGTGTCGAATTTCGTGAAACGTTTGTCGCTGTATGACCTTCCGTAAATGTGGTTAAGCGCTTCCATTCCTCGGGTTACTTTGATGATCACTCCCATTCCATTGCCCTTCCATTACTTTGATGACCCCTTCCATCCATTACTTTGATGATCACTTCCATTACATTGCCCTTCCATTACTATTGATGATCACTTTCGAGTCATAAAATATATGCGCATCTTTCTGAAAATAATATTTTTTCCATCCTCTAACGCTGGCGAATCAGTCATTATATGACCGATCGCCAAAGGCAATTTACTGAGTAGGGGTCAGCAAACTACGATCAATTAATCTGTTGTCAGCGGCAAAGTTGTTATTTCTGGTTTGATAAATGACGGTTAATGGGATTATTAGGGTAGATAGATTATGATGTCATGATAAGATGCCTGTTTATTACTGCTTTATCTGTATAATTGCAATAGCTGATTGGTCTGTTGAAAACGAACAGCAGTCATGTAATTAAGGTAGTTGGAACAGCAGTAACCAGCATAGATATATACAATTATTGATAACAAAAGCCAAAATAAATATTCATACAATTTCAATAGGTTTACCTTAACTAAAATTGATTTACTTAAAAACTATTATTATGCTTATATTTAAGAAAAACTTCAACAGAATAAAGTCTATTTTGTAATGGAATAACTTTGGCGAATGTTTTTGATCCCTCCTATGTTTCAGGATATTTAATAATTTATTACATGTTTTCAGTCCAATGACTTTTACCGATTGTTTTAACTTTTTAGGCAAATGACTGACTGACCGTAAGACACGGCCTTGCCTGGGTTGGGTATTAGTGAAATGATTTATTAATAGTCAAGTTGCAACTTGCAGGATGTACATGTACGGAGAGGTTAAAGCACGAAGTCTTAAAAAACTCTCTAGCTTGAGGACTATCACGGGAGACATGTACATCGTATTGCCCGCTTTCGATAGTAAATACCCGCTGGTAATCAGCAGCGCGTGCCATGCGATTGTTCGACTCCTTGGAAAAGACTATAATGGGCTCGATTGCGGTTCTTCGTGAACTAAAATCGGAAATTAGTCCGTGTGAACGAGACGGGGCAATACGCTAAAGCGGAGTGTGAGATGACCGGTTGTCACTTTTTCGCATTAAAACTGCCCGCCAAGGTCAAATCTTACACCGCACGAAATATGCTCGAATTTATTCGGACGCGTATAAGTTCGACAGGTAGTATTTATCGACGATCGTTCGTTTCATATCCCGCTCTAACGTATCGCTCTGTCTCGTTCGCTTGGACTAATTTTAGTTTTAGTTCACAAAGAAACGCAATCGGGCCCAATGTACGTTTGCAAAATACCATTGAGTTACCTCTGATAATGTGGGCGTAAGTTTCGACAAGTCATAAAATAAACAATACAGATTACCGCACAGTTTGTCAATATGTACACCCTATCGCAGTCCAAAATCAATTACACATTCAAACAAGATCATACTGCATACTGCAAATAATTGGCGCCCTATCAGCGAGCGCAATCGGCAGCTCCCTTTTAATGTCCATCATCATAACTTTTTATCTCACATCTCTAAGACATAGCATCACCAAAACCTATCTAGCTAGTTTTAAATTATGTTAATTTATAACTATATAACCTTAAACTATTTGAAATTATATGAGAACACCGGAGTACAGAGGAGTTATGAATAATTGCATTATTCTTCTTATTATTATTATTGTTTATAGGCAGTGTTCTGAAAACCCAGTATAAATAAATAGATACCCAATAATAAATAATAAATATATATTAATCGAAATGGCCTAACTAAGTCGATGTCATTTAACAGAAACGTAAGAATAAAATGACAAATCGTAATAAAAAATAGTTCAATTTCGCGATTCTGGTAAATGAAGATATAATCTATTACCTACTTCATTAGGGACAAATCCTATATACCGGCGGAAAACCCCCAGCTTTACCTACTGATTTGTCGGTTTCTTTGAGTTTAAATATTGGGAAATCCCAAAAATCCCTTAAAACTCGACCCGCTATAAATGGACTTTAAGTCGTGTGTGACAAAAATAAGTTTACACATTGGGCTCGATTGCGTTTCTTTGTGAATTAAAACTAAAATTAGTTCAAGCGAACGAGACAGAGCAATACGTTAGAGAGGAAAATGAAACGGACGATCGTCGATAAAAACTACCTGTCGAACTTATACTCGTCCGAATAAAGTTGAACACATTTCTTGCGGTGTTAGATTCAGATGGTTTAACTTTGTTGGGTAGTTTTAATGCGAAAAAGTGACAACCGTTCATTTCCTTGTTAATTTAGTTTTTTTATGTAGTATCGCTCGATTTCTCGGGTCGTGAATAGTCGATAAATAAAAGAAGGAGAACTGAGAATGAAGACGACATTTCAATATTTCGAGTGCTACAATATTCTTGTTTGGTTTGCGCTGTGTTTTTTTTAATTATTTTTAAATAGAACAGTTAATAGAAATTCCTACACTTGGAAAAATCGAAATTAAAATTATGTATATCTGTACCTACATTATTAGGTATATTACAATAATATGAATGCTGTATGTATATTCAAGAGCAGGTTTTCTAGGTTATACACAATTTCTAGGTCATACACTAGGTCTATAATAAACAAAATTTCCGATATTTTCAATCAATATTCTTTGATAATTTCGCAAATACGGGCTATAGTACTAATATTCAATCAGAATTATTTCATGATTTCACACATTATCATATGGGCCATAATGAATATTACTCGTATTTCAAAATTACAGAGAGTAACAAATTAATAATGATAATAGTAGTTAACAACCAATAGTCATGAAAAAATCACAATAATATAATTTTAAATAATAGAAAGAATAAAGAATAAAGATAATCAAGAAAATAAAGAGATCTGAGAAAATTTTATGTTGTCAAAATCCTTAGTATCATGAATTGGGATTTTAATCAACATACACCGAACCTTTTTCTTGGAAATATGGCCTCGGAAATATATAGTAAAATAGGTTAGATTGACAAAGAAAGCTATTTCGAACCTTAATTAGTCGCGCTTTAAAATGACGCCTCTTTATTTCGCGTATTATGCGAATTCGAAATTCGAAATTCGAAATTCGAGTCAGTCTTTGTAGTCGCAATATTTTTTTTTGTATACATGGTGTTTTGCCACTGGCCAACATGTCAACCACTATGCCACCAGCCAACATGGGCCCAGTGGCACAGTGGCTAGGTCTCCTGATCTTACATTGTAAGGTTCCGGGTTCGATTCCCGGCTGTCACCATTTCCCAATTAACGGAATTGCATTTCAATTCTGTCGACCGAATGAAGTAACAAGACACACATTTACACACATGTTACACGTACACATACATACATACATACGTATATACATACATACATACGTACATATACATAGGGTTGGTTGTAAGAGATTGTCGTATGACAAACTAGTAGAAAGAGTAGAAACAAGAAAACAATTTCACAATATTTTGATATATACTCGTATACGCGGCATAGCATTACCAATTTCCAAAAAATATTGCATCTGCCAGATGTTTTGGGTAACCCTTCCGAGTTTGAAAACACATGGATTACCAGTTGTTGATAATTCGCTATTAATAACATACCACATTTCTCGTTGCAAGTACGTCGTCACATTGCTTTATCTCAGCTGCTCTATAGCTCACAACCATACGGTAAATCACGCTATAAAAAAGTCAAATTACTTACTCTGTATAAAATATATCTATCCTGTAACGAGAAACCTGAAATGGTCAATGGTTTACAATTTGCAAGTTTAAATTACTATTTCATCGGCACGGAAGAGCCCAATGCTCATTTGCCCTAAAACAATAATCATTTTAATTCTCTCTAGGTAGCAGCTGCTTTATCTTCATTAGGAATATATATATAGCTCGTCCAATAGCCAAAGTTTAGGGATATTATAGTAACTGCACTTAAAACTTTAATTAATTTAACTTGTCGGTTGAGCTTCGCACCAACTATAAACTCCACTTTATTATATTGTACAGCCATACAAGGCGCAGACCGACATGAAATTGGCTTTAGACGAAGTTTTGACAATCATGTGACACTAACATTTACCAGAACTGTCCTCTTACACAACATTTATTTTTTGAAATTTGAAACATCTTGAAATAATTTGAAAATCAACATTTGAAATGGAACTCTTTGGGTGTGGAATAAAGCTTGCTTCATCTAACTGCTATTTGTTTTTCTATTGTGGCCTCCTTTTATACTTTGCGTGTTTGCATTGCGAAGGATTTAACCGGTCGGACGCCAACAGTGTCTATATTCATATATTCATTTTATTAGTATACTGGTATACAAGTCAGATACAGATTAGCAAACATTCTTACATATTAGCAAAGAAACATTTTTTTATCGTAAAGGAAAGATAAAAATAAACAAAAAAAACGAGAAAAAAAACACAAGAATAATGTAAAAAAAATACATGACAAAATGCAAAGAGATCATTAAACACTTTAGCGACCAAAGCATTTTAGACTTCACTCGAGTAATATTCCTCCAGTGAGTAAAACGCCTTATCCTTGAGGTACCTCTTAAGGCGACTCTTAAATACGTCAAGAGATTGCGCCTGCCTAATGTGCTCGTTGAGTTTGTTGTAAACCGCTGGGCCGGCGATATATGCTAGCCTCTCCGACTTGGATAATGACTTACCGAACGTAGCATGCTACGGGATCTTGTTGGATAGTAATGATGCACACCATTCACTTCAAAATTGGCTAGATTTCTGCGAACGAACA
Source organism: Micropterix aruncella (assembly GCA_944548615.1). Classification (NCBI taxonomy): domain Eukaryota; kingdom Metazoa; phylum Arthropoda; class Insecta; order Lepidoptera; family Micropterigidae; genus Micropterix; species Micropterix aruncella. Next base: position 18,067,183 of record OX155958.1, read on the forward strand.
GCGCTACTTCCATTGTATAAATGGACTGCAGCGTCATGATGCAGAGATCTCTAAACAGAGGCCTAGCTGGCGTATCAAGCGCCACACGCGCTATTGTGCGGACTGCACGCTTCTGCATAACGAAGGTCATCCGCCTGTCGCCTGCTCGCCCCCATAGCTCCGCGCCGTACGTTAGCAGTGAATAGTAACGAAATCGATCAAACCAATAACGCACGATGTGTTCGTTCGGGGCGATCGATCCACACATATTATTCATATTGCGTATCGTTACTGCTGCATTGTGGCCACGTCATATTCGACACAAGTCATATTCGAAAAAAAACGCCTTTTTAAAAAAAAAAAACAAACTGCATGAAAATATGACAGACATACCATCCACCGACATACCATTATCAAAATATGACAGACACACGAAAATAACCAAGCGATTACAAATGACAAAAAAGTCAAATGAATAAATGATTGTGAAAATGGAATAATATGGATTTGATGTAAAATTTATCTGAACTTTGATATCCAATTCAAACTGAAGATATCTAAGTTTAAAATAACCAGTGTGAAAAAACGGCAATTTTGGCGTAAGCCAATCCTTAAATATCAAAGGAATCCTCGGATAAAACGCGGACGACAAAGTTTTCATTCATCCAGCGGCCAAGAAAAACGGGAACGTTGTCCTGAAAACGTGACGTCATCATATGTTATCCTACCATTTATAGCGAATACGTGACTGGAGACACAAGGACATGATTAACGCTGTAAAAGCAGGGATAAGGGCAGCCTAAATAAAACCTTTTAGGCGTTAGTGAAAACATGTATCTAAGCACATAGATCGGGTATAGGTTTTGTGACGAGGTAGCAGTTAAAGATAATATTAAAGTGAAATTCCCGAAAACTTAAAAAATATATTTATTTGAGTTTTTACGATCTAAGCTTTGCGAAGCCTATAACCCCCATTTTTCGAGAGGAATGATCTGGCTGTGCGTTCGATATCTCTAGAACGTGTGTCCGATTTCAAAAAATCTATCGCCAATAGATTTTATTCGTCGATTTTCGGGGATGTTTAGATTTAGGCCTTTGTCCAAGGCAAGTTTTTTAAACCCTACGGCACGTCAGTTCGCCGTAAAAAAAAAACGTGAGCTCTTGTCCACGACATGATTTTATCACGACGCGTTAGGTATACATACATTTTGTAAACAACATTCAAGGTAGAAATAATTGTCCGGCGTGAAAACGTCCGGTGACGTGGACACACTCTCATACGCTGCCATACAACACTGATACAAATTTCGCCGTAAATATACACGTCTCATTGAGGGGCAAACACAGTGTATGCGGCGGCTGCACCGTGCCGTTTTTCGCAGTGTCCGTGGACAAGCATCCATAACCCACTGACGACCGCACCTAGACCTTTCGAATTACCCGTGGATTTTCAAGGGAAAAAAATGCGTGTGGACAAGAGGCGTCAGGCCTCTCACACGTTTTTTCGCCCTGAAAATCTACGGTTAATTCGCCGTATCTAGGCACGGTCGTCAGTGTTGTATGGATCACTACGGAAGCTTATCGACGGACACTGTGGTAAAACGAACAACGCCGCCGTCGCGTATGTGGACAAGCTACCACTGTTTTAGATTTAGATTTTCACTGCATAAAAACGTGTGTGGACAGGAGAATTTAAGCTTCCATAACTTATATGGAAATAGGAGTTGCCGTGCAAACGGACGACTTTGAATTCACATTTTTAGCCGTATGTTCACTAATCAAGGCATTTCGGGGCGTACTAGGTGCGGAATGAACAGGGCAAGTCCGGGCAAGGGCGTGGAATGAGTAGTATAAGTCAGGGCAAGTCGAGGCGGAGGTGCGAAATGAGTAGTGCGAAGCCGGTTACCCAAGTTACTTTATTGTGTGCAAATATATTTGTGCGCAAAATAACTTTATTGTCTGTCCATCTGTGCGGGGAGCTAATGTCTAATAGAATCGTGTCTTTCGCCATAAGCAATAAAATATTTTCGTCTTTCATTTCACGAACTGTACATTTTGACGCGCTTTCGAACATTTCAACGTCAACATGTTGGGTATATAAACGACGATAAGATGCAATCGAGCCCATAATGAGCTCGATTGCGTTTCTTTTCAACTAAAATCGGAAATTAGTTCAGGTGAACGAGACAGAGCAGTACGCCAGAGCGGAATGTGAAATGAACGGGGGCGGCGTAATCTGCCCTCTTCGCCAGCTCCCGATTCTTCGGAGCTCGCGCGTTGACTGTACCTATGTAATTTGTGATTATATCATTTTATTTATTTATTTTTACATATACATTCAAATGCATGAGCACAACTGAAAACGAATTGACAATATAGAAAATGCCGTTGTATGCTTTTAAAGTTATATACACATCTGTCTGAACCCAGGTTACATAGCGCAACGCAAATAATAAACTTCACTTTAAACTGTCGTAGTGAGATGGGAGCTAATGGGCCCAGTGCAGTTTGTCCACTAAGACCCATGTGTAGGGTCGGTCAAACGCACGAGTCCACACCCAACCGGCGGCCTCCACGCGGAAGTGCGAGCCAGGGTAAGACTCTGGCCTGTGCCCAGTTTCCCTTAGGAGTCAACCTTCGGGCGCTCCTGGACGGTTTGCGGACGATGCGGCGTTAGCCTATCGATTGTACATTGCGACCGAAAGCCGGGGGAGTCTGGATACAGTATTGTTTTCTATGGAGCGGGGGTAGTTCGTAACCTAACGGCAACTGCTCTTGAAACGACCAATCGGCTACCCGATACCGGGTGAACATGCCGCGCAAAGGACGCCGTGATCCGCGATAGATTCGGTAAACACCGAATCTTCGCTACACAAGGGATAGGACTGTGCAAGCGAACTCGAACCTGTAACCAGTCGGGAAGCCGAAAAAATCGGACAGAAACTGGAAGTGAGGCAGCGAATGTCGAATGTCTGGGTGAAAACACGGTTTCTTGCAGTGAGGCGTTGGCTTCTTACTGGCGAGTGGCGTAACTAGACAGTGGACTGTTTTCGCGCCAAGTCTTCTATGCTCAACTCACGGTAGACAGAATGATATTCGCCAGTTATATTTGACAGCTCCAGTTCTCCGTCTGTGCGCACTATAACTGGAGAAAAGATTGTCGCTAGACGACGAGATTTTGCATGGTTATCACCCAACCACGAATCGAAGGTCGAATTTGGGTACTTTCACACGTTCCTAAAATCTTCATTATTATATACCTAATAATGAAGTTTTCTAATAGGTCGATTCTGTTTTTCTTCTACCGGTTGTCTTTGTGCGGAAATTGAAGGTTTCGCGCTTTCGCTCTAAATTAACACCCGCAAACCCGTCTCTGGAGGTTCCTAATTTACGTATCATTTTACATTCGCTATTCCTCTAAATTTCCTTCCTCAAAAACGGCGTAAATTTCCCTCTAGCATAGCACAGCTTAGCGCGCAGAAAAGCACTGCGTCGTATTTTCCGGGACTTTGGTGAACTGGCAAAATGGAAAATGACAAGCGGAGATGCGTCGACGATGGCTTTATCGCGGAAAAATCTCGCCTCGGTAACCGTCTGATGAAAAATTCTAAAAGAAAATACACAATTTTAAGTAGGGTATTTGGAGGATACACGGCCGCTATTCATCCTTTACACGGGGCAATAAGAAAGTTTTGGGAAAGTGATTTTTTATATAAATCGTATACGTTTTTATTATATTTATTCGTCTTTTTATTTTTTATTATTATATTTTTTCTTTGTACAATATATGAAACGGATAGGAAAACTAGCGAAGAGAAATAGACAAGTAAATCACCTATACAAGTGAATATCGAATAGAAAGCTAGTAAGATCCAGAATATAGAAAATATTGGCCTCGATTGCGTTTCTCTTGAACTAAAATTGAAAATTAGTTCATGTGAACGAGACAGAGCAGTACGTCAGAGTGCAATGTGAAATGAACGGTTAAATAAAAACAGCTAAATCTAACATCGCACGAAATGTGTTCAAACTTATTAGGGCGTCTATTAGTTCGGCAGGTAGTTTTGGTGCGGGAAAATCGAATATAGTTTATTTCATGTTCCGTTCTAACGTATCTACATATTTGTCTCGGTCGGTTGATCTAAGTTCCCGAAGAATTATTTAGTTCACGAAGAAACGCAATCGGACGCATTATGGACGAAAAATGATAAACAAAATAAATACAATTTACTGGTCGTATATCCGTAGAATCCTTGTTTCCAATATTGGCTGTAAGTTGATAGTTTATCGGTCGATTTATATACCTTTATGATTTATATCCCTTAAAGAGAAGCCTGGTTAAGAAGGCAAAAAAAAGTTTTTTTTTTTCATCTCAAGTTTAAATATGATAATGAATCTTTTGTGTAATTTTTATGGTAATTATCTTTTATGACGTTTGAAAGATAAAAATATTTTTTGTGAAAGAAAAAAAACCATTTTTGAGATATTGAATCGCAAATGTTTCTACCGCTGCAGAAATCACGGTATCTGCTCGCGCCGGTAATAGCAAGCGTAATTTTCCTTGAAACAAAAAAATACTTGTGGCACTCGGGGACTGCCGCGGTAAAGCTATTGCATAGCATTTTTAACAAGTTATGCAATTATAATAATTTATTTATTTTATTTTATCTGATATCAGACAACTGCGCTCTATCGGAAAACGTTAAATTTATTCCGAATCATTTGCGGCTGCGGAAGCAAATGATTTGGAGTAATAATTTAAACGTCTTCCGATAGAGCGCCGCGCACGAATTTTGTATTCGATAAAGCAAAAAAACGGATTATTCGAAAAAAAATCGTAGATAAAAAGATAGATAATTAAATTATCTTTAAAATGGTGCAGGTTTCATAATAATACGCCAGAGAGTATTTGCGTAGTAGTCGTTTTTGTGTTCGGTTAGACCTAATTTCACAAATTAATTACACTATGTAATATAAACAAAATCTAAAATATTAAAAACTAAGAATATTAGGAAAATGTTCATGTTTAACATATGTTTTTTTCGAATCGTAAGCAGTACTCGTTTAGACGTAATTATCAGTTTCAAATCATTAATTTTCGTTAAGAAATTTCTTCATTCGGTCGCCGCGCTGGCCTAGGCCCGCGATAAAAGCTATGCAATAGCTTAAAAAAAATGTATAAAATGTGTAAAATGTGTTTTGTAGATGAACAAAGGAAAATAACTAAAAGTTATAATTTTTCAATGATTTAAAAAGTGGAATTGATTTTCGCCCAAAAAATTGTGTTTTAATAGAAAAAATACTTTTTTTTTTAGTTTATATAGAAGAAAATTTAATACCCTTAATTTTTTTTGGACAACTCGATCCGTCAAGTGGTTTATTTTAATAACCGGCGCAATAATGAAAAATACAGTTTTGATTAAAACGCGTTTTAAGATTCCTTAAAAGAAAAGTAGTAAGTTTTTTAGTCAGCGATGTGAGATTATCTGATATTCCAGAGGTAAAAGATTCATAAAAAGATTTGAAGTTGGTTTAAACAAAAAAAAAATGTTTTTTTTTGGCCGTCTAAACTAGGCTCCCGGGATCCTTGAGGGGAGCATATACGCAAAAGCGCCAACACGGATCGCACAATTAAAATAAGAGGCATAATTACAAATTCCTCAATGTATACAAAATCTGCCAGAACAATTAGTAAAACTAAAAATAATGTTTTTTTGCTGAATTTTCTTGAAAAATTAGTACTTCCCGAAATGTTTTTCATTCCTATAAACATTGCTCGACATAATATATTTACTTTAGGATCAAATTGATTCCATTTGACGACAAATATTTTGAATGGATTAAAAATGCGATACTAGTAAAAGCATTTTTGAGATTTTTCTTGATTTTCAGTACCTAAATCGTTTTTAAGAGTTTCACAAAACGAGAGTTAAAACAAAATGCACTTTAGACATTTATCTACAAACAGGGTGAGTTTTCAAATGCCGGCATCCCAGTACGAGCAAATAAACAACTTTTGATAAATACATTTAAAATATCAAAAATATATATTTTTTGGAAATATATTTTTTTGTAAATTTTATTTATTGAAAAAAAATAATAAGCGTAAATGTTTAACAAACGTTAAGCGCGCTGTGCCTTCTAGCGGTAGGTAAAATATCGCTAATAAACAATAATAGCAATATTTTCCTACCTTTGGAAGTCGCATCGTCCTCAATGCTTTTTATACCATTAAATAAGTCATTTAATGACATAAAACTGACGTTTTTTTACGATAAAAATGTTTTTTTTTCCATTTTTTTTTCAAAATCGTTCCTTTATATTTACCCACTTCAAGGATGTCAGTAATTAAATCTCACATGGTATATTTACTCCCAGCTTGGGTGGCGCACTTTATTCATTAATTCATTCCTGTAAATCCGATTTTAGTAGATGTTTTGAGGTTCATGGAACGCAAAAATGTAGTTCATTAAAACATGTCTGCCTTTCTCTATCTGTGCGCAATTATGCTGAAACTTTGTCATAACTAATTGTCATAAGTAATAATGACGTTTTTTAGCTAAACTTTTTTTTTCTCATAGCATTCTTAGCGACCTTGTATTCGCGTGACGCTTGTTTTTAATGGAAAATATTAAATTTTTCGTTTTTTTCCTTGAGGCGTAGGCGAAGCCGTGCGGTATATTTTCAGGCCATCTTGATGATGTTTACGTAAATACATTGGATAAATGAAAAGACACAAATAAATTTTACAAGATAGATGTCATGAAGTTCGAGGTGGGAGCTGCTATAACTAGAGTCCGATCGAATCTCGGTTCCATTTAGAATATGAAATATTTACGAACTTGCTGACATCATTTGATACAGGGATATGTTATTAACAGCCTTCAAAAAAGGAGGAAGTTATTAATTCGGTTGTTTTTTTGTAATATTTGTTACCTCAGAACTCTGCCATTTATACACTTATCTACCAAAACATTTATTATCCTCAAATATTATCACATGTTAGGTCAATTCCGATGGCAATGCATTTTTTTTTATAGTAAGCATGACCTAATTCTACACCCTGGGTTGCCTCCGGACGAGGGGACTCCTCAATCGTCAACAGCACAGACACGAAATTTTGTATACTCATTCAGTTATGAGAGCCCACCGTGGTTCTAAGTTTCACCGTGGCATGGCTGCTGCACCCAGGGTTCGCTCCCGACGAAGGGACTCCTCATTGGTCAACAGCACAGACACGAAATTTTGTATTTGTATTCAATTACGATAGCCCGTTCTAAGTTTCACCAAGACAGGACTGCGGCACTCAGTGTTGGTTTCCAAAGAGGGAATTCCTCAACGGTCAACAAACGGCACAGACACAAAATTTTGTATAAGCATTCATTTATGATAGCCCGTTGTAATTATCACATAGCGGCTGCACTTATAAAATGTAATTTTGAAGTCGTTTTTTTTAAATTAAAATTTTGTGTATTATTTTAAAAATCGTAATCTAAAAATCATAAAGCCATTTTGGCTCATTTTAGATGTATTCTTTTCAAGTAGTACGCATAACACATAGAAGATTATTAAATAAAACTTAAACCACAAAAACACAAACATTTATCTAACTATTCATATATTTTAATTTGGCGATGCATTGTGTCATTTTAATTTGGCGATGCATTGTGTCATTTGCCCCTCTCCCCCTCACACCCTCTGACTTTAAGTTAAAGTTCTAGGCAGTTCCCTAGAACCACTCGCAGATTGGTGTAATTATACCTGAACTTCGTCTTCGATTTCAGCATAATATTATTATACGTTTAGTAACGCATATCGAGCTGCCATTCCGGAAATAACCAAAAAAAATCATATGATATGATCAAGATGATATAATCTATTTACGAAAAAAATGAAGATAGCAAAAAATAAGATGCACCCAGTTTTAGACGAACTCCGAAAAACATCAAAATATAACAAAATGTACGCCAGACTTCGTCTCGCGTAACATGCTTCGCAATAGCTCGCGAGTCACCCCAGCGCGTCCCTGCCTGCTCTCCTGCCCAGGCTCGTTCGCCAAGCGGCTGCGATGAAAGAGCAAGTGCAAAAATGTATATCAAAAAAGAATGTTGTCCCAAAATTCTCTCTACTTTAGGGGAGCAAGTAGTTCAACTATTTGTTCCCTTAATTCACATTTTTTTTTAAATATATGTAATCAGGACATACAACTACTTATTCGACTCGGAACAGGTCCAAAGTAGAAGTTTTTGTTTTAATAATAATAATTATTATTATTCTGAAAGATTTTGTGCTTTTATGCTTTCCATGTGGACTTTAAGGCATTTTATCATTGGTTCAAATCTTTTGACATTCCCAGGTAACAACCTGCATAAAAGTTCCTTTTGTTATAACTTTGACTTTCCCGTATCGCATTATTTAAAGGGATCGAGGCAGAAAGTCCGACTGCTGAAACTTCTAAGGGGTCGAGGCTCGGCGAAATTTATTACAGAAACGATTTAAGATATATTGGCCTTGCAATAAAAAGTTAGCCCAGTAATAAAACTTCCAGGGGCGTCAATTGGAGCTTAATTTCGCCGTTTTTGAGAATACAGCAAAGAATAATAAAACTGTATTGAATTGGAATTTTTACTGACTTTTTTTCCCCCACTAGAGGGTGCAGCGGCGACCGGCCCAAAAAAAGCGTAGTGAGCGACGCACCGCCCGTGGGCCAGGGGCCGTTCGCCGCAGTGATCGTCGCTACCACCTACAAAAAAATATCGCACACATCCACATTATACAGAGTGAGTTTTAATTAACCTTCATCCTTCAAGGGGGTGAACCAGTACAGGCAAATAAGCAACTTTTAATTTAAAAAAAATCGGTTGTGTCACCCCAAGACTTTCCTGACTAGTATCCGGGGAGGTGCGAAAAAACAGCGACATTTTTTACTCTAGTACCCCAAATTTGTATGGCAGGTACCCCAAACGTTGGTCGTAAGTACCCCAAAAACTAATAGGTTCTTCCGATGGTTAACAGAAGCTTCTATGCCAAATTTTAACTTAGACAGATTAAGCGTCTGGGCGCTATCGCGGAAACAATTTTTTCGCCGGGAACCCCAAATTTGTATGGGAGGTACCACAACCGTAGGGCGTAGGGACTCCAAAAACTAATGGGTTCCTCCGACGGTTAACAGAAGCTTATATACCAAATTTCAGCTCAATCCGATTAAGCGTCTGGGCGCTATCGTGGAAGAATACATACATACAGACATACAGACATACAGACATACAGACAGACAGAGATCGGTCTGGAAATAGTCTCAATCGTATCAGGGAGTCTCAAAATATATATTCCCATCTTCATCTCAAAATTTTTTTTTAGCGCGATCACAATACTTTCCTTTCCGATAGGTCGTCAGGAAAGTAAAATGGAAAAAAAAACAAAAAAGAATTTTTTAAATGTTTTTTTTGGTTTTGTTTTTTTTTTTTTTTTTTTAATTTTCAAAATTTGAAGTATTTGACTGTTACATAAAAGCTTTACAAGGGTTTGAGCGCGCTGCGCCATCTAGCGGTTTGTAAAATATAGCTAATAAACAATATTAGCGATATTTCACCTTCCGATAGAGGGCATTTTACTCACGCACTCAACGCTTTTTATACTATTTTTAAAAACTTTTTCAAATTAATAAAAATCATTTTTTTTTGTGCTTTTCCTACAAAGTTTTATTAAAAGTTGCTTACTTACTCGTACTGATTCACCACCTTCAAGAATGCCGGTTAATAAAAACTCATATGAGAGTATTTCAACTCAATTTCTACTGTAGAAACTCAATCGATACAATGGGCTCGATTGCGTTTCTTCGTGAACTTAAATTGGAAATTAGTCCATGTGAATGAGACAGGGCAATTGTCACTTTTTTGCATTAAAACTACCCACTAATGATAAAGCATCTCAATCTAATACCGCGCGAAATGTGTTCACATTTATTCGTACGAATATAAGTCCGACAGGTAGTTTTTTATCGACGATCATTCGTGTCATATTCCGCTCTAACGTATTGCTCTATCTCGTTCGCATAAGCGACGTTAAATATAAAATCTTTTTAAAATTATTGCAGTGCTTGTTCTGGCAGAGACTAAATAAATATACACGAATACTCGGTAAGTATACTGCTCATACCTAATTAGAGCAAGTTTGCTTTATGTGACTTGTTGCTTCACCTGTTGCTTCACCTTCCTACACGTGAGTTGAGCCGATCCGAGAACAAAATGGATCTTATGGCCCAAGCTGCACGGAGCCATTCACTATTTATACAAGTACAAATAGAGTTGTCAACTACAACGGGCGAACCCGTCACCTCAGGAAGTTTTAACGATTAGTCGTTCTATCTCCCGTGAAGTGAGCGCAGAAGACTTGGACAAAACAGTCCACCGACAAGCTCCGCCACATGCCCGTAAGAGGTCAACGCCTTAACCGCGTGATAACCGGGTGTGTTACTCAGCGGGCTTACACTCACGCCCTTACTTCCAATTGCGACCAGATTACTCCGGTCTCTCGATTGGTTACGAGTTCGAGGTCGCTTGCGCGGTCCTCTCCCTTACGAAGCGGTGAAACGGCGTATACCGAATCTATCGCGGACCACGGCATCTTTTGCCCCGCTGTTCACCCAGGATCGGGTAGCCGATGGTCGTTTCAAGAGCAGTCACCGTAAGGTCCGCAACCACCCCCGCTCTATAGGAAACAGTACTGCTTCCAGACCCCCCCGACTGTTAGTCAGAATGCAAAATCGATTGGCTTACGCCGCACGGTGCGCAGACCATCCAGGAGCGCCAGAAGTTTGATTGCTAGGGGAAACTAGCCCTAAGGACAGAGTCCTGCCCAGGCTCTCACTTCATGAGTGGGGGCCGCCGGATGGGTGTAGGCTCGTGAGTGTGACCAAACCCTGAACAGAATGGGTCTTCGTGGCCAACTCAGCAAGAGCCCATTAGCTCCCCATATAGCTAGAATTGTTCGAAACCCGATTCTCATATATTATCCGCCTTACACAATACTTTTGTTTGTTGTTTGTTTGTTTCAATGAGAAAAAATACATTTCCCTCGTAATGTATATCCGGCATAGATTTCGAATTTGCCGCTCATTCCGTCGGCTATTTTTACGCGTATCCTGCGCGCCAATTTACGAGCGGATTTCCAATAACGCTAGGCGAATTCGGATTTTTCCGCCTTCATAAAGCCGAGCTTTTTATTTGAACTAGTCACCATATTGTCTCCACGTGTTGACATCTTCACCCGCCGAATACCGCCACCACCCTTTTTCGCCGCTTCCCCCAAATCCCCTTTGAAGAGCTTTCAACGCGGAGATTTCTTTGTGATTTGCGTTCAAGGATACGGAATAACATAAGGGTATTCAAGGTCAGGGGGGTACGTCACCATCATTAACAAAAGGCACTCAGTAGCCTGTATGTAGCTCTGATCTTCGACACATTCGGGAGTTGTCCGTGGCACCAGCGAAGAAGTAAACACTTAAGAGTTTTAGCCCGTGGGTACCCGGCCCAGTCTCTCAGACGTACTATAGAAAAAATCGAATACTGATTTATTTTCTTTTTATTTTGACACTTTTTATTGTTTTACGTGATTATTTTTGTATAAATACCTTTTTTGATGATTATTTATTTTATATTTCCATGTACCCAGGTACATGAAAATATAAAAATACCGCCGCAAAATATTCGATATATATGTTATAAAAACTTTAAATAGGACATGCTTTACGAATATTTTATGTTAATAAACTATTTAACACTTTATAGAAGAAATAAAATTTTGTTTTTGAGTTTTTTACAAACTCTCGTTTTGAAAGTAATATATCTTTTTCAGTTTATGGGTAAATGAGAACATTGTTTATAACTTTCTCATATATTACTACTTATTTATTTTGTCGATATTGCCGGTAAATCAGACGAAAGAAATGTTTAAATATTTTATTAAAACATATATATTATTTTGTTCCCGTTTAAGGTGTTTAATAATTTGCTAAAATAATAGTATTCAGGAAGCACGTCTCACTAAAATGTTTAAAAAAATATTTCTCTCATTTATCTAGACATTTTAAGTAAATACTCGCCTAATATTGAGTGACCATATCTTCGAAATTTTGTGCGGGATGGAATATTCATATGTCCATCTGTTACCTTATAGAATATTTTTGCATCCGAAGTTAACCTATATTACAGGATACACTTGGTTGACTATCGATATCCTCGTACGACGGGCGCTTTAGCTGATTCCAGTTACATTGCTGCCAAATGCAATCAATAACTCCATTAACCGCTCGTGGCCTCAATAATATCGGCTTCCGCAATGGCCGTAGTTATTTGAGTTACGTAATGACTTCCAGCGGGAATATGATTCAGCAAACGCAGTGAAATTACATCTGTTTTCAGTATAAATCTCGCCTGCCTTAAAGTCCACATGTTTTGTGACAATATTAATTATCTATACAGGAACTCTGGTCTTTAAATGGATTCTGAGTAAGCAATTTTATTAATTACTAGCTATACTGGCCCTTCGGTGTTAAGCTTTATTGCTACTATTGCCAAAGGGGCTATTCTTATGGCTAAATATCGTTCTCTTACCATAGCGGTTCTCTGCCAGCAACGACGCTGTGATATCACAACAGGGCGGCGTTACCGGGTTTCTTAGGGCCGGGTCACACGATGCGGTGCGGCGCCGCACCGCAAAGCTTTCGCCGTATGAGCGTACACACGGCGTACGGAGCACAGTGCGAGGCCGCGGCCGCAACGTTACTACGACGCCGCAGTGGGTGAAGAGTGTTGTAGTATGATGTACATCGTACAGTCTATGATCGGCAGAGACGCGTGTTGTTGCTCCTATTCAGTATTCAGTATTCAATTTAATCATTCAGAATATACAATAAAAGCAATAATTATCAATTAAAGCTAATTATCGCATATTAGGATTCGTCAGTTGCTAGTATAAAATGAATGTACGATGTACAGTCTGCCGATCCCAGACTGTACATCGTACAGTCTGGGATCGGCAGAGACGCGTGTTGTTGCTCCTATTCAGTATTCAATATTCAATTTATTCTTTCGGAATATACAATAAAAGCATGAATTATCAATTAAAGCTAATTATCGCATATTAGGATTCGTCAGTTGCTAATATATGTAGATATAAAACTATTAAAGCAGAAATATTAATTTAACAATAGCGTTGACTAAAGTCGGCTTTACACAGCACACAAATAAAATTTGAAAAATAGAGCTGAATCCATGTACATGAGTATATAAAATAGATTATTATTATAAGAATATTAATAGGCACTTAGGTACTCTATACAAAAAATAATCACACAATAGAAAGTACCAAAACAAAATTGAAAAAAAAACAACGTATGTTACGTTAAACATTGTAATCTACATATTAAATATTAAATTCATAATATTATTATTAAACAATAAAAACTAAAATGAGGTACCTAAGATTACTATTACCACGCCACCGGATCAGTCCACTTATCGCAATAAGGAATATACAACTTTTGTTTTTAAATTACTTTTCCTAAAGTCCACATGAGACTTATTCCATAAAATTTTTCTTCCTTGAACTAGAGAAATTAGGCAGTCAATGTCAATATCTTCTTCGGTGGTACTCATTTTATACACTTCGATTTTAAATTAACAAATATACGTGGAAACAAATGAAACAGGCAAACATGTACCCTCCATCGACTGCACGGCGTCGGAGCGGTGCTGTTGCCGCTTGCGGTGCGGCGCCGGAGCGCACCGTTTGGTATACCATTGATATTTATATGTAGGACGCCGCAGCGGCACCGCTCAGGCGCCGCGCCGCAGCCGCACCGCATCTTGTGGCCCGTCCCTTATTTGTTGAGCGTGATCGGACTTATCAGCTCTTTTCAGGCTACTGTTGTACATAATATATATGTCACAGATCTATTACGAGACTTACTTTCCCCATGGACTTGCTATTTACAGGGAAATTTTATTTAAGCGAGTTCTTGGCTTTTTGCTTGACTTTAACAGCGGCTGATTTTCATAGCGCGTGTTACGTTGCCCGCGGGCGTTTTATGGCATTATTGTAACGGGATTAAAAATTAATCTGATTAGATATAAAAACAATTTGTTTTGTATCTATTAGACTGACTTTTACATATTTCGGATAAAAATTAAAGAAAATGAAAAGAAATATTGTGATAAGTCATGAAATTATTTATTCAAAAAATTGCATTTTTGAGAAGAAAAAAAAGTTGTAGGTACTCATACGTAATCATTGACAATAATTCTTTTTTGTGTGGAATTTTTTGAAACATGGATAGTGGCATAGACTGTCGGGACATGATAGTGACATAGTGGTATATTGCAATCTGGGCAATAGTATACTGCCTCCTTGTGTCCTCGTTTGCCAGTTTGCTTCTTTTCAATGTCTGCGCAAACTTTGCAGACTCTCGACACCTTCGTTTCTTTTGATTTACGCTATGAATTCATGCTATTTTTTATTCACGCTATGAATTCATCCTAATAAATCGCATATGTATGTATAGACAAAAGACTAAGCTACACGCTGGTTAAACGCGAATAACGAACCGAGTACGTGTTTTTGAAACAAACTGTATGAAAGTCGATCACGTCCTCAATACGTGATTCGCGAGTTAGAGAATATTTTGTATGACGTACTGAGTACGTGATCCGCTGTTAGTGTTAATATACCTAACGAAATGGTTGAAAGTCACAAATTTCTTACCTAATATTTACCCTATTCATCGCTTGGTCAATATTTTAACAAGCTTTATACTTTATCCAAGAGAGGACTCACACAACACTTTTAATGGAACTTTATTGCCGAATGAAATCTGTTTGACAATTTTAGGGACTTTTTATAATCCCGAAAACATTACAAATTCTTTCAATCGACACAGTTTAATCAAACTGCTGGGCGCAGGCAGAGGTTTAAAATCTCTAAAACGCTCCGCGCGCGACGTCGTGATTGAAGAGTTGACTACCTCAGTATGTCGCAATTAGCGCCCGGATTAAGACGTCGTATACCGTTTCGTTTCCCCGGCAAAACCGAAACATCCGAAGAGACTACGCTCTTCGAACGAGGAGGTGACGGCGAAGTAATCGAATTGGAGAACGTGGGATACGGCGTCACCGAATCTGGTGTTATTTCGGAAGAAGTCGGCGCTGGTGTTAGTACAATCGGCGGTGGTGCTGGCGCTGCAGCGACTGTTGGATTACCCGCTGTTTCGAAGCTGTCGAATACGGCGCCCCCGTTAAGCATATTGGAATAAAAGGATTGACAAATCCAATTTTTCGTTGGATTCAAGACGTGTCCAGTTACGCATTTTCCAAAGAGAATGATCCATTTTACGACGAACAATTGAACGCAGAGTCGAATTGGAAAGTTACCGAATATAGACTAAATTTGTACACAGAACACGAATCCGCGACAGCACATCACGAATTAACTGACGAGGAAAAACGTAAATTTTGGCAGTCTCATTCGTCCAATGCCAGTCATAGCGGATCCGAATATGATACTTCTGAATTGGTAATCCCTCCTTTCAAATATCTCGGTCCCGGAAACTCCCTCGATCCTGGCCCCGGTTTCAATCAAATCGACGAAGACGCTAAAGAACACGATTTGGCATACGATAACGCCAGAAAACCCTTTTCATAACCCGAACAATGTCTACGAGCGTACCGTTGCGCCAGACAATCTTATGCGATCCTGTATTATAAATAACTACCTTCTTTGTCGGGACATTCTTCAGGTTAAATAAGTTTTATACCTACCTAATGTCCATATTCTCCACTGGTTGATTCAACTTACGAGCGAGATGTAGCTATTCTTTTATAGGTGGCTGTAAAGGCTATTTTACACGACTACCCAACAAAAATGGAGTGTAACGTGTTAGGAGTTCATCTATGTATGTTTTTTTTTCTATATTCCACCATAACTTCTAGACGCTTGAACCGATTAAGAAGTGTGTGGTATTTTTAAAATCGTGATGTCAGGAGTGTCCTAGAGTATCCTAACTGACCAAATAATTGTTAAATGTCCAATTTAATACATAATTGTTTAAATGTCCAAATATCCGAATGTCAATAAATTAACATAAATATATCGTAGTTAGTGTCCAATGAATTGAGTACATTCCGGACTTACTTTGATCTATTCGGACATAAATCACAAATATTTGATCAAAAACCCATAATAAAAATAATTATAAATGCAATGGTTCACTTTATGTAACGGCAGTCGTGTTTTTTATTCTTTTAAGAATATTTATTTGTTTAATGATGTTAACATTACAGTAGAACTGCAATTATTCGTATAATTTAGGACCGGACCCCATTCATATCATTGTATTTATTCCGTAAAAAGGGTGTATTTAAAAAATAATATTATTTTATTTTATCAATATCAATAGTAATTAAATGTAAAGGCTGCACTTTTACATGTTAAGCGTACTTGGAAAGTGCTGTACATTAGTACATCAACCCCACGGACAATAG
The DNA here is from genome assembly GCA_944548615.1 of Micropterix aruncella. NCBI lineage: Eukaryota > Metazoa > Arthropoda > Insecta > Lepidoptera > Micropterigidae > Micropterix > Micropterix aruncella. The sequence continues at coordinate 18,083,700 of OX155958.1, forward strand.
CGCGCGTAGGCAGAATCATTATTTTGCGAATCGCAGTACGTTTCCCTCCGTCCGTATTTGTTTTTTGTTTTAATTTCGGATAATCAGCGATTCGGATAGTCGGAGTTCGGATAATTGGAGTTCTACGTACTCTACTATTTATAACTTCATATATCTAATGATTCTATTTACAGGATTATATTCTGAACAAAGTATCTGGACAGTAGTAGTAGTAGTAGTAAAAAAAGTAGAGCTACATTAAAATCTAAATTATGTGTTTCTATAGTAATTAGTAAATAGATTGAATTTTATAGCCTAGGTATCTATGCAAGTGTCAATTGCGTTGGCTACTGATTATCTTATATTACTTACGTATAGCACAGTATACCAACCAGTAGCGTTACTCTCAAGCTACAGGGCACTGCGGGAAGAGGGTGCGAGGAAAGTGGGCAGAGGGGTACGTCCCGACGAACGCCTTTGGTTAGCATTACACGTAGGTAAATGCTGGTGACCTTTTCGAACGTTTGGAAATCTGCGTGGGCCGAGTAGCGGGACATCTGGTGGCAATATCCGAGCCCTGACAACTTGTGACGTATTCGCTTTGATTTCAATTTTGTTCTAAGAGAAGCTGCTGTGTGGTATACTGGGCGTATAGTCAGTAAATTTTTTTGGTTCTGTGTTCAAACAACATATCTTTTGAATAAAAGTTTGACAAGCGCTGAGCGCGCTGTGCCATCTAGCGGTAGGTACAATATCGCGAATAAATGTTCGCGATATTTTATCTACCGCTAGATGGCGCAGCGCGCTCAACTTTTCATACTTTTCTTGGGAATATATATTTTTTTGAAATTTAAAAAAATGGATAAAAAGTATTTTTGTTGTTGCTTGAAAGAAGTTGCTTATTAATTAAAACTCACCCTGTATGTTTTTTTTAATGCCTCTAATTATTTTCGGATGCTATTTATTTTCAGCAGCAGTGAAATGGGTAGCGGTGTCTGTCTGTCGGACGTCGGCTACTTTGACATTGAAATATGTTTTTCGTCAGCCTACTTTCGGTAGGTATATAAAAACTTGTTTCTGTAAAAGATTATTGTGAATACTTTGGTTCAGTCCGTAACTCTAATCTTCAGTTCAAAGTTGCAATTTCGGCTCAAAGGGCAGTACTTGTATGCTGCAGACTGAATTAAAATATATGCGCCACAACAAGTACCTGTAAGTCAGGGAATGGGATTGGGTGCAATCAGCGGAAGCCGGCGAAACCTTGCAGCTGACAGGATTGCCTTAAAACGAGCAAATAGAATGGCTCAATTTAAAATCGTTTATCGCTAACGGCATACATATATTGTCAAAAGAAAAGTACGATAGTCCAATGAATGCAAGAAAAATAGAATAGAAAATATGAGATAGTTAAAGCTTATATTTTCCATTGTATATTTTCCAAATCAGTGTATTTTGCGTATTTCGGCTCATTAATGACTTATGGACTACTATTTTGGGGAAATGCCGCAAACAGTTAAATAATCTTCCTATTGCAAAAAAGAGCACTGCGCAGCATCTATCAGCTAACGCCCAGGACCTCATGCAGAGCATACTTCAGTAAGGCAAAGATAATGACCATGTATTCGGCGTTCATATACCATTGCTTAATGTATGCCAGACAGCACCTAACAGAAACCGCAACTAGAGCGGACATTCACTCTTACCATACACGCGGTAATTCCCTTTTATGCGTACCCCGAACAAGACTGGCAAAAGTACAGAAGAGCTACTTATACCTTAGCATGAAATTCTACAATTTACTCCCTACCTCTATCAAACAACTGGAGGACAAACAATTTAAAAAAAACATTAAGGAGATACTGATAGGCCACCCTTTCTATAATCTGACCGAATTCGAGGGCCATGACTTTGCAAATATTGTACCAATTTGAATGATAATTATATATGTACTTCTAGTATTTAAATTTAAGATTTAGTTTTAGTTTGATTATTTAACAAATTACTTACTACTTTGGATGTTTACTATGTACAGTTTTTAGTACGTATATATTTGATTTATTGACTATTTCAATTGTTAGGCTTCTGCTTTGATTATTCAACTTTTTAACTGACTATTTTAATTATTGTGTGTTTAGTAGGTAGCCATTGACTATTCTTTAATTTGTTTTGTAATACAATTCTACGACGAATAACTTTTAGTAGGTTCCAAAGTTTCTTAGATACTATATATTTTTAAAAATTAATATATGTATGTAACGTAAAGATTAAAGTAGTAATGATACTTACTATTTAAAACACAAATATTTTGACACGTCCAAGAGCGGTTTTTAGCCACCAATTGGACACGACGTAAATGTAATGTAATTGATAATGATTTGCTATGTTGATTTGCAGGCCTTTTGTAAACACATGATTAAAGATGATTTCATCGATATGTTTTCTTATGCAATAATTATAGAATTGTGATGTGTGATGAGATTTATAATATTGTGCTTTCTATAAATTCAAATTCAAAATCAAATTTATTTATTAAATCTATAGAGTTACATATATTTTAGTTACAAAGCCATCCTAACTAGGCCTCACCTGTACTAAGATAGGCTTAATGTAAAAGAATGCAGTGGTTTACGTAACTTGAGGTATATTTTTTAAATATACATATCATGTAATATATAACATTCAAGAAGATATATATGTATACATATAATAGTATGTAATAATAGAAATTTAGGTATATACATAGATAAACACATACTTTATAGATAAATATTAAATAATACTGTATAGAATTCAAAATTCGTGTTCTATTTTAGTATATATGTTATTAGTGTCTCCGTTTCTTCCCGACCCATAATCAAATAAAATAAATAAATAATAAATAAAACAGATGATATTTTTTCTTCGACTTTCAACGTAGTTCAATATGTAGTGCTACGTGCTAGTTCCTAGTTTTTAGTTATGCGAAAATTTTATTTAATAATTTGTTATTATTTTTAAAGCTGGTTTTATAACCACAGCAATTATAATTATGTTTTTATCGATAGGACAAGAAAATATACAGATCAATTACACAGTAACAAGTTGAAAAAATTCTGATTCTAATTTTTGCAGCGCGGTCTTCTTGTTGCTTGACTTCCTGGTTTTTCGATGCAGCCCTGGTTGATAATGTACTGCCTTTGGTTTTCCTTTTCACTATTTACTCCGATCGATAAAAAAATTCAATTGCATGAAAAATTCCCCAGTGTGGTTGTCAGATGCTCTCTATCCGTCGACTACCTATACTTCTTTCTTTTTTGGTGATATTATTACTATTGCCTAGCTCGCAATTAAGGGAAAGGAAATAGGTAGGAATATCGCCAATAGAGGGTGATGCTGTTTGTAAGAAATTTAAATAGTTGACTTTTTTTTACAGGTCTTTGGTTACCTATGTAGGATGCATAAAATCACAATCAAATTAAATAATGCAGTTATTTAACACCTCAGGATAATTTTACATTACAATGTCGAATCTCAATGACAGTATAGACTCTAGGCGGTTATGATGTCTGGCGCTTAAAACATACCAAATCTTAAAGTTAGGTTAAAACTTACTTAAAACTACTTAAAACTTACGTCAGCATTTTAAAGCAATTTTCGAATTTCGATGATATTCTAAGCGGTTATGACACTTTAACACTGGCAAATATTCCGAAATTTCGTTTTGGACTATTTTTCATTCACTTATAACGTGAAAACGATTTATTTATCGTCATTTGGGATACTTTTATTATCTTATCTGATCACTGCGGTCAGTTAGTATCATTTCCTAAGAAAAGCACTAGGATTCTAAGAAAAAATATTAGTTTTATTCCAATTACTGAGTGCCGTCTAGGGGAATTTAAATCTAGCTTAATTAGCAAATTACAAAGGTTGCCAATTCATGACAATCCTGACCAACTTATTGACTCATTCTTTGAATTAATTAGAGTTGAATTTAATAGAATCTTCATACCTAAAACGAAATCGATCAGTGATCGCTTATGCTTTAGTGATTGGGCAACTGTTGGTATTTACAAAAGTCGTAATAAATTGTATGAACTGTATAACGAAAGAATTTATAATCATAGTGCGACGTTTAAGAACTATGTAAATAACTATTCCAAAATATTCAAACGAGCCTGTTCCACTGCGAAGTCAATTTATTTGAAGAATAAGATCAAAAACTCTACAAACAAAATTAAAGCTACATGGAATATTATTAACAATGAAACAAATAGGGTTATAGCTCGCACAAGGGACTTTCATTTAAAGATAAATAATTTAGACATTAAAGCGGATATGGAAGTTGCGACTGAGTTTGAGCGATTTTTTACGAATATACCGTTAATAACGACTAACGCCCTCAAGTCGTCTTCCATTACAGCTGAGTAGAAAGCGTTCATGACAATGTGTTACCAACTTCGCTTTCACTATTGTTAACTGCAATGATATAATAAATGCCTTTAAAATAATTGAGATAAAGAAAACTATGGACCTTTGGGGATATTCTGTAAAAAGTATTTCATACATCATAGAAATAATCGCACCTTATCTAGCATATATATTCAATTGTTGTGTTACTTCTGGAGTGTTTCCTGATCTGATGAAACATAGTAAAGTCATACCATTATTTAAATCTGGCGATACTTCTGATCCGTCGAATTTTCGACCAGTTTCCGTACTTCCCACTTTGAGTAAAATTTTCGAAAAATTAATTCTTAGACAATTGCACACTCATTTTAACAAATATAATTTACTTCATAAGAAACAGTTTGGATTTACGAAGGGTTCCTCAACCATAGATGCGGGAACCGAACTATTGACAGGTATATTGAATGCCTGGGAAGAGTCACAAGACGCATTAGGCATCTTCTGTGACGTGTCTAAGGCATTTGATTGTGTACACCATGATACACTAGTTAGGAAATTACATCACTATGGCATTAGGAACAAGGCTCTTGATCTTCTTACTTCTTACTTGGGAAATAGAATTCAGAAGGTTGATGTAAACGGTAAAAGATCACCAGGATCAATGGTCACCATGGGTGTCCCACAAGGCTCCATTCTTGGCCCATTTCTCTTCTTAATATACATCAATGATTTACCCTTTCACATAAGGAATAATCACGAAATTGTATTGTTTGCTGATGATACTTCTTTGACGTTTAAAATTAGTCGAAAATTGTACAATTATGACGAAGTTAACAATGCACTCTCAAAAGTTGTCCATTGGTTTAATGTAAATAACCTACTATTAAATGAAAAAAAAACCAAAGTGATAAAATTTTCTACACCTAATGTTAAGCAGGTACACACCAATGTAGAAATAAATGGAACTAGACTGGAGCCTGTTGCTTCAACTGTGTTTCTAGGGATAACAATTGACTCCAAATTACATGGGGCCCACAAATTGAGAAAATGTCAGGAAAACTTAGCTCTGCGGCATACGCAGTTAAAACAATAAGGCGGCTGACTGATGTCGATACAGCAAGAATAGTATACTTTAGTTACTTTCATAGCATTATGTCCTATGGGATTCTTCTCTGGGGAAGCTGTGCGGACATCAATAACATCTTTATACTACAGAAACTTGCTAAAGGAGCTATATATAAACTTGGTCCTAGAGTCTCACTAAGAGAAAAAATCAAAGAGATAAATATTCTTACTGTTGCATCACAAAATATATACGAAAATCTGTTGTATGTCCACAAGAATATTGACAAGTTTAAAATAAAAAGCAACACTCATAATTTTAATACTAGACATAAGCATAACCTTGTTGTACGTGCTACTCGTCTCCACAAAATAAGCAATTCTTTTTTGGGACAATGTATACGCTTCTATAACAAACTTCCTCATACTATTAGAGAACTATCTGTAAATAAGTTTAAAGCTACCATCAAAGCAAAATTGTATAAAAAAGTATACTATACAATATCTGATTATGTAAATGACTAAACGGCTTGGGAGTAATGCTTGGACGCATCATAAGAACATAAATTAAAAATTATATTTAATTGTGTCTATATGAATAAAGAACATTTTGATTTTGATTTTTTTGATTTTTAGAAGAAGCATGTCAAAATAACCACTGTTGTTTATGGCAGTTATAAATAAATAAAATACAAACGGAGCTGCCATGGAATTCACCGACCAAAAATCGGGCCCATCATATATAATTATTATACTTCTGGGAGGTGAAGGGTGAATTCCGGACTAACGACCGGCGGTGGTAGGTTTAGGACAGCTGTCTTGCCACATGTGAGCGTTCACCTTACCATAGAATTTGAGATGCAGAAATCGCGGTTTTAGATAATTTTTCTAGAAAGGAGTTGATTATTTTCCTGGAGAGACCAAGATCTTTAAAAAGGTGAAACAAAGATTTAGCTGGCAGGCCACGAGCGCCTACTTCCACCGCGTGAAGGTGAACAGTGAAGCCGTTCCGGGTGACGGCATTTGCGAGGTCTTGATATTTATTTAATTTGTACTCGTGGTCTTTTGGGATATTTGACTCCCATGGAACAGTTAATTCTACGATAAGGACCATCTTCCGAGATAGAGAGTAAAGAGTTATATCTGGACGCAGGGCTGTGCATCCGAGACTTTCAGGGAATTTATACTGCTTCGGCGTCGGCCGGCCAGACTCTCGTCCTGATTTATCCTCAATTCTCCATCCTCTAGTCTAGTTAGCGGTAATTCAGTTCGAATGTATCGCGGACCTAGGCGGCCTTTTCCCGTCAAAAACACACGGAATCGGGTGGCCAACTGATAGTTTATAAGGATAGATGATGTCAGGTCGGCATAGGAAACGTACGTTTCCAGACTCCCCCGGTTGTTCCGCTCGAGATGTTTCCCCGTACCGGAGCTTCCGATCCCAACTTTCTTCAACTGTACAACTTTCTACAGCTGTAGCTGCAGGCATAGTTCGCAGCGGCGAAATATTTGATTTGTAATGCATTAAAAGTTACAAGTTGATTTGACAAAAAATACAGTTGAGTAATTACCAAAGAATCTGCTATTGGATTGTTTATTAAATTTAAATTCGTCAATGAATTATAAAAACCTTTTAAAAAATCATTTAGATAGGTGTAAGTTTTATATAGATTTTTAAAAATCTGTAGAGATTTTTCAAAACTAAATAAAAATGAATTGTTTGGGCCCTTTCAGGTTAGTCCCTCTTCGAGGAGGCTACCAGCTGGTAGCTGAGCCGTGGTTGTGCCGACCTAAGAAAACAGACAGGCAACAGGCCCAAGCTGCACGGAATCATTAGGAACGAACTCACGGCTGTTGTCATCATCATCATCATCAAATAACTAACCATCAGTCTGGCTACGATCTCTGTAATCGACACGCGCTATTGGCCGCGCCAAATATCTCGGTCCCTTGCCCATATGCACAGATCACACTTACTGCTTTTATTGAACAATAGTGGACTGAAACCAAAAAGGGAGAGAAATCCTTTAAAGGCTTATGATTTCTATCCCTTCTTGGTTTCAGTGCATTGGAGTTTAATAAATGCAATATGTGTGATATAAGCATGTGTGCGAGGGACCGAGAAATCTGGCGCGGCCCAGTACCAACAGACATTTCGTGTGCGCACCGCTTGCACTGAGCGGCGGCGCTCGCGCGTTCTATCAATAATTATGTAGCTAGTTTCTAACCAATAAACTATATGCAACTATTATTATCGTAATCATATTTATATGCGTATCATTCTGGGGGCTAACGGGCCCATGATGAGTTGGCCACGATGACCCATGTGTCCAGGGTCGGTCACACTCACGGGTCAACACCCATCCGACGGCCTCCTCGCATGGGGTGCGAGTCCTGGGTAGGACACTGGGTCAACCAGTCTCCCCTGGGAATCAAACCTCTGGCGCCCCTGGACGGTCTGCGCACCGTGCGGGGTTTGCTCCAATCGGTTGTGCTCTCCGACTAACAGTCGGGGGAGTCTGGGAACTGTACTGTTTCCTATAGAGCGGGGGTGGTTGCGTACCTTATGGCGACTGCTCTGGAATTGACCATTGGCCATCCGATCCCGGGTAAGAGGCGGGCAAAGGACGCCTTGGTCCGCGAAGATTGTACGGTCTGCGCACCGTGCGGGGTTTGCTCCAATCGGTTGTGCTCTCCGTTTCACCGCTTCATAAGGGAGAGGACCGCGCAAGCGACCTCGAACTCGGTACCAATCGAGAGACTGGAGAAATCTAGTCACAATTGGAAGTGAGGGCGCGAGTATCTCGAGCCCGCCGGGTTTACTCCTGGCTAACTCGCGGTAAGGCGTTGGACTCTCACGGGTTGTTGACGTAGCTGGACGTAGAATGTACTGTCCAAAGTCTCTACGTTCACTGCAGGGCGATAGAACGACTAATCGTTAAAACGTCCTGTGGTGACGGGCTCGCCCGTTGTAGTTGACACCGCAAGATGCGTATCATTCTATTATAATATTTATGCAATAGCATATTGAATGGACCGAGCAGACAAATTTTCAATATCTGAGTTTATTCGTCTCTCAGAATAATCAGGTTGATCTGGATTTATAGGACACATGAGCTGAATGTCGTCTGCATACCAAGGGTACAAATATTGCTCGAATTTTGCTGATATATCCGATGAATATAGCGGAAACAAGACGGTGTTTATAGCGAAACAAATACCACCATCTACGTTTTTCTTTGGCAATGACTCTGCTTATGCTGACCTCTGCCACCGCGCCGACCTAATAATCCGACAGTAAATTTATAGTAACTTTTTCAATTTCACGGCCACTTAGATTTTAAAATAGAATTTGATGTACGTAATAGTGAATGCATGTATAATTTTAATGACTTCGAGGGGATTTTGTCTTTCCAAAAAATGACGCAGTATATTTAAGGTTTAATAATAATAGGTTTAATACTTTATTCACTTAATTTTTGTACATTTAGCCCAATTGTTATCAATGTTATTAGTAAAATAATATAATAATATTTATAAGTAAAATAAAATAATATAATAGTATTTAAAATAATAAAAAACACTACCGCAGTTACACGAAGTGAAGTATTGCATTTATAGCTATTTTTAATATGGTTTTTAGTTATTATGGATATCAAAATTCAGAAAAAATATATATTATATTTATAATAATAATACTAATTTGTATATACCAGTATATACTACTAATCGTATTTTCATACAAAACAGCGAGCTTATCATCAATCGACGATATCCAACAGCTAATTTATACGGAACAGTACAGAAACGCATTCTATAAAAAGTACACAAAGAGTAATAATTACATTTTTAAACCTAAACAAATAGTAGATACGGATATCATCTCACATTATGAATGGGAATATGCACGATCAGAGGATGTTGGTAAGGAGAGACATAGCAAAAGGAACAACTGGTTAAGCCTGAGAGAGATAAAAATCTTTGTGAGTCAGTCGTGAAAGATGACACCTAATTTATGTTTGATCGCTAGAGCCGTGACACGTGAACACTGAGAGAGTAGGTAGCTAAAGAACTCGGTGATAAGCGGTGGATTTAAAAAAAATATATCTCTGAAGCCGATTGGAATGAAAGGCCTTAGGAATTTAGAGGTTCGATAAACTCGTACAAATATAATAGTTTGATACAGAGAGGACACGAAACGTAAGAGCAAGTACTCGTATATGGGCATTTATCCTTTGGCGTATTTGTAGCCATATTAGTCGTACTTTCAGACACGTGATCGTATTACTTTTGACCAACAATCGATAAAATAAATACATTCTACAAACATTTTAGTTTGTATAGCATATGTTTTTTCATTATAATCGTATATAGTTGGGGTGTAGAATTTTGAGACACGTATTTTCTGTATAAACGTTGTCTCTGGTTGGCGTGGCAAAAATCTAAATTGGCCCTATATCTCCCACTTCGAGAGACGCAGACAGAGGAAAATGAAAGACAAAGCGGCAAAAGAGTCAGCTAGGAGGTGTGTATTTCTTGTAAAATAAAGCGACCCTCCGTACGCTCGAGTGTCGGCAAACAGAGCCAGTAAATTGCTCCAGTCAGAGCTTGCAGTTCCGCCGCACACTCGCACAATAAGAGATACGTAGGTAGAGGGACGGATTTCATCTTACCGGCAAGAGTAACGAACTGAGTAACGAGTATCTTGCCGCCTTTTGCCTCGCGATGAAGGGAAGCGATTCTGATAGGCGAGACATTTAAATAAGTCGATTTTATAAGAGATATAGTCATATGGCGAACCAATTTGCTAATCACATTGGCAGATATAATGATATAGGAAGATACAAGAATAAGTTGATTCTAGATAAAAATATAAAATAATAATAATCACATCCTTTATTTATGTATAGACGGCTACAAATTAGAGTATTTTTAAAAGAATATAACTTATGTAGTTATATTCATACTAAAAAAATATTACACATGTAGAAAAGAAATGAAAAGAATAGAGAGTAATTCGCTAAATTCACTAGTAGGTACGTACCTGGGAGCAGTGAAGTTGGGCCATTATGACCCATGTGTTAGGGTCGACCCAACTCACAGACCTCCAAGCAGAAGTGCGAGCCCGGGTAGGACTCTGTGCCTGCCGGCCAGCTCCCCTGGGAATCATCCTTCGGGCGCTCCTGGACGGTTTGGCGTCAGGCAACGACTGTGCTTTCCAACTGATAACCGGGGTGTCTGGAAACGGCTGTGTTTCCTATAGAGCGGGTGTGGCTATAAACCTTATGGCAACCGCTCTTGAAATAACACACCGATACCGGGTGAACAGCCAGGCAAAGGACGCTGTGGTCCGCGATATATACAATAGACTCCGAATCACCGCTACACAGGGGGGAGACCGAAGCCGGGCCCGAGGCCGCTGGGTGCACGCACATCCGGCGTCTCGCGATAAGGCGTTGGCTTCTTACAGGCGAGTGGCGTAACTATGCAGATAGTGGTTTGTTTCGTCCCATAGTCTTCTACGCTCACCTCGCAGGGAGACAGAACGATCATCAACTTTCTGATATGACGGGTTCTCATGTTTTAGTACGTACCTACATAGTAGGTACATACCTGCAATATTACCTCTCAATTAGCAAAACGCAGCTGTTTATCGATCGCAAGGACGTTTCCGATGATGTTCATGTTTGGTCCTATATGTGTTTTCTAGTGTTGCTCCGTTTAGAACAAGCCCATCGCATAAGTTAATGTTCATTATTTATATCACAATAAAGTTATAAAAATGTCATAGCGACACTGATAATCAGTTATTTAATGGTATAGAAAAGACTGTGATTCTTTTATATCATAACTCAATTGTGCGGCGTTATACGCGAGTCCTGTCTGAGAAATAAAGAAAAAGCTAACTCCATATCGAGAAAACGGCTAGGTGTAAATATTTGGTTGGGGTGTGTAAAAAAAAGCTCTCGGTATGTAGATGTGTCATCAAAAGAGAAAAATAAAACAAGTTATCAAAAGAGAATAAAAAACAAGTGTTGTTCTTGTAACCGCCGAATTGGGAGAACTGCTAGTTGGAAAAACTTGATTCAGGTATCTAAAAAAGCTCTCGATCTGTAAATATGTCATCGAAAGAGAAAAATAAAAAGTCATCAAGAGAAAAAAATAAAAAATATAGTGCCATCTGCTGGATTTTCGCGCAAGGGGAGGGGAGGGCCGGGGAAAAATGGTGGGGGGAGAGAGTGAAGGGGAGGAGAGGGGCTACTATTGCGACACTATCGTATAAACTATACACTAATATATAATATAGACTCAAAGGCCCTAAAGGGGCAATGCTAATAATGATCTCATTTGACTAGAGAAAATAAAATATAAAGAAACTTGATACATCTAGGAAAATACACAAGTGCCAATATACAACTGCAAATATACAACTAGGAAAATATAAAAGACTTGCCAAAGAAAATCAATTAAACTCACCGAAAAGAGAATCTCTCCTACAAATAGTAGAAACAGGCTAAACATACTGATATATTCCTTTCTCAACTTGTTTAAGCAGGAAAATATTCTCTGAGCATTAGCTCCCCTGCAGCAGTATCGGAAGGCCTTACCACCTATCGGACGGCCTTACCAACTTCGGACGACCTTACCACTTCTCGGACTGCATTACAATGTTTCGGATGGTTTATTACCTCTTGGAACGGACGACGGATTAGGATACCTGATGGACTTCAGGAGATATGGTCTGGAAGACATGAAAACTTGACGACGCCTCGATTTTAGGTTAAAATTTTCAAATAAATTACTGATCAACCGTTTATATTATACATAAGGTAAAAATGAATTTACCGCGTAAGGTTTGTAACACCCGTCGTTTCGGCAATGTTGCAACCGCCGTTGTCCAGAGTGGACTGAACAACCCTTTCTGTTTTGATGCCTCGATTTTAGGTTTATTTAAAAAAAATAAATGATTGATCAACCCTTTATATTATACATTAGATAAAAATGAATTTACCGCGTAAGGATTGTAACACCCGACGTTTCAGCAATGTTGCAACCGCTGTTGTCCAGAGTAGACTGAACAACCCTCTCTGTTTCACTCGTTGACGTACTTATTGTGAAACTTTGTGAAACTGTCATACATTTTACTTATACATATTACCCTGCACACTTAACCGTTAACGAATGGTCACGTTCTTCGTACATCCCATTGATATATGATTCCCTAGATGGGACTTTTGCGGTCGAAAATGACCCCTTCAAAACCACTACTGAAAGCCGACCAGTAGTAGTTTGGTCGCAGTCCGCTGGCAGACAGCCTACCGTTTCCGGTGTGAGAGCTGCCGCGAAGAATATCGGTGCGCTATTCTCTCGCATATTGTTTAATTTATTTCTTTGTCTCTTTCCCATATGATTTACGAGCAAAGGGAACGTGCAGCCAACTTATTTGTATGTGACGTTTTATCTAGCTGATATATCGATGGTACACCTCCACCAATCTCGAAAGATCTGCAATTCACGCGTAGAACCCCCTTCGTAGCAGTTGGCTACGCCGTAGCACTGGTACCATCCGTTTTCTTTCGTCAATAAGTCAAATGGCTGTGAATGTCTTAAAATGTTAAGGGTGTTTAATTTAACCTGCAACCTTCTGTCTAGGCAGAAACTTAGTAAGTGCTGGAATGGATCGGAAATGAGGCCGTTGCCTGACAATCGAATATCACGATTTAGAAGCAGTCCGGTAAACAACCATGCTTAGAGGTCTACTTAATCCGAAGTAATGTTATCAGGGTTTAAGTCTATATTCAATGGGGTTGATACGATCAAAACCCTGCTCCAACAAGGGTTTCAATATCTGTCAATTTTAGACGCATTATCTTTATTTTATTACATTTTTATTTTTCAAAAACTTACAGCGTTTTAAATATATTAAGGATAATTAAAGTTTTAGCAATAAAGCTAGATATAATATTGAAGCGGACTAAAAAAACATGAAGAAAATACAGTGTTGACGTAATATGGTAAATTTCGAGGCTTTCCTCGAAAGCCTCGCATTGTGAATTTAATCTTTGCACTCAACCGGCTCCGCTATGGCACCCGGGCAGTTTACTGTGTCCACTAGTACTTTCATAGCATTCTTTGTACTCTGTGTGTAGTATTTTCCGTGGTATAAAAATGGTAATTTTCCAACATGATGTTTAGTAAAAATCAGTTGTCACCCCCATTCTAAAGGGCCGAGTATATTATCTAACGCGTTCGTCAGCTTCCCGTCAGCCGCGGCTTATGGACGCCGATAATGTGCACGGTTCAATAGAACACAATACCTTTTAGTCGCGTCCGAAAGCCGCGGCTGACAGACGCGTCCGATAAATATGTTCGCCTCTAAATTTTTATAGTATTTAGCAGTATTTTCGTAGTATATTATTAGTATTTTTGTACTTTATTTGTAGTATTTTTGTGCTAATAAAATGGTATTTTTCCAATATGATGTAGTATTTTCTTAAATGCGAAAAGGCATCGAGAGCAAAGGTTTAATAGATATATTTTAGTCATTACATAAAATAAATTGCCTAAATGTAGGTACATAATATTGACGAAATAGTAACATAATACAAAAAATAAGGTAATAATATTTAAATAATAAGGTAATAAAAATAAGGTAATGAATTTCCTTTCTAAGCTGGGTATAATAAATGCACACTTATTATACAATGTTTTTGTGTTAGGATAAGGATTTTATTTTTGTAAATTGTAACTTTATTTATTTATTTATTTATTTTTATTTAATTACGTAATTTAAAAACATTTACAGTTCATGGACATGTAGGTACAATGTAATAGACAAAATAACCAGTAGCAAAAAACTGAAAACCTGATATGCCAGAAACTGTTGCCAGATATTCCATTTCAATGTCGCCTAACTAGGCTATAGCCTGTTCTAAGGCAGACATTTAAATTAACATAATTTTATAAAAATATAGTAAGGTAATCGCCGTAACTTGAATTATGGAAATAAATAAATAAATAAATAAATAACCTTTTTGCTGCGAAACACATTTTGAAATTTTGTGCTCGCTGTGCGCTCATATTTCAGTGGTAGCGTGTTTATTCGTGTTGAGCAGTTTGACGAATTTAGATGCAGCGAGTTTGTTCATCTACACGAGTAACACTCTACAACAGTAACACTCTACAGCTGTTACTGCTCTACAGAAGCGACAATTTTTATTTTTTAATTTAATTTTAAAACAAGACGCGAAAATACTCGCTCGGAGCGTATTTTTCTACGAGTATATAAAATTAGAATAGCAAAGGGGATAATATATAAAAAGTATAGGTGATATAATTAGGTATAAGAAACATAATAATATATTTATAATATCGCTCACATTGTCTTAGAAATATGTTTTTTTGGTTGTTATTAAAGTAGGCTTTAGGTTGTAGCGAATATATTTGATTTATTATTTATTTCAATTTTCAGCCAGTAATAGCTTAGACCCAGCTTATAAATATTTATTCCGCCTCTACCATGTATTTACGTCGTCCGACGTTCCTAGCTCGTTTACGTGCGGACTGCGTCCGTGTTTACTCGTACATCATGCCATGCCCTCTCTTGGCGTATATCGCGAATGTCGCCATCCGGTCGTTGCTCTATCTCCGCAAGCGCGCGGGGTGGCGCTGTGGTAGGTGGGCCGTATAAAAGCGCATTTCTCCAAGTGGCGAATCGAGCGCTGAAAAGGGAGTGCTGTAAAAGGGAGAACTAGGGACGGCGGTGAGGGTATGGTGGGAGACATAAAAGGGTGGCGAGAACGTTGATTACACTGCCAATTCGCGCAGTGTAATCCCTAGTTAATCAAACAGAGAAGCAAATAATGCACTGGGCTGTATTATTGTATTTATACTTTAGCGGGGTTTGCCCAAATGACTTCCCATTTGCATAGAAATTCAAAAGGTGGGCTCTACTTAAAAAAGAGATTTATTCAAATCCTACAATATTAGCGAATGGGGGAGAATCAAGCAATACTGAGCTCCATCCAATACTCCTCCCACTCGTAAATCAAACACTGGCACATGAAAATTCGAATTGAATTATGCTGAAACATCGAATTGAATCATGCTGAAAACACTTTGGTAGCGAACGGTTTCGTGCAGCTTGGGCCACAAGATCCATTTTGTTCTAGGATCGGCTCAACTCACGATTCAGCTCCTATTCAGAAGCCTCCTCGTGCGGAAGGCTACCCCGGGTAAGACTCTCGCGTCTCAGGCCTCACAAGCTGGTGGATCGGTTTCTCCTGGTGAGATTGCATCCCGGACCTACTGGACGGTTTGCGCACCGTTCGACGACGCCAATCGGTTGTGCACACTGACTAAATGCTGAAGGAGTCGGGAGACTATACTGAAAATATACTGTCTCCTAAGCAGCGGGGGTGGATGTTGACCTACTGTCATGCCACTCTTGAAATGACCTTGAACCACCCGATCGCGTGTGGCAGGTCCGCGATAAATTCAAACTGAATTACCGCTGTAATACAGCAGGTAGAGTCCGTGTAAGCGACTTCGGACCAGTAATTAGTCGGGAGGACGAAGGTATCTTGAAGGTTAACTCAAGACGGAGATAACCTACCACAATTGGTAGTTAGGGGTCTAGGCTGCCTGCTGTGTACCTTTCCCGGTGCATCGCGATAAGGCGTTGGATTCTAACGGGCTTGTTGGCGGAGCTAGACAGTAGATTGTCTTGTGTCTTAGTCTTCTACGTTCATCCCATGGGGTGACGGGTTCGCTCGCTTCGTCGACACCGCCCTTCTTACCCGAAAGCGGTTAGAACGATCCACGCGCCTGCGTTGGCAAATTTAGCGTTAGATATAATAAATTCGCCAATGTCGGTTTTCACCTGGGGAGTATGAGAAAGTAATTATGTCAAATTTGAAAAGCGATCAAAACAATTACTTATGTGATTGTTCGATATTTGAGATTGACGATGCCCCCTAGGGTATCGTCAATCTCGATCTTTTATGACTCAATATCTTTATGATCTGAATCTTTTATGACTTCATTGACTTCATTGGAAGTCATAAAAAAATATGCTGCACCAATCTGGTACTGCAGTTTTCTCTTTACGATTCTCGGCAAAGACATGCCCCACTGAAATGTGTCCTGGAAAAGCTCTTATGTCAACTTTCTTATCATTTTTATTATTTTTAATTTACAAAAATAATTCACAGCAGTAAATAAAGTTAATTATATGCATAGATAATTAGGGAATATAATAAAATAATCAATAGCTTCAAAATCCTAGTCCTGCCTGTACTAATTCAGAAATTTTAATTTTATCTCAGAAGAGTCAAGTGGCCTTAAGCCGCAATTATATTAGGGCCATGCCGCGTGTTGCAATGCGTGGGATTGAATTCGGTTTCATATATTTAGTATGAAAATGATTATATTAAACACGGCCCGCGTGTCGCCGCGTGAGCTGACGCCACGCAGATCACTCGATTTCGATCGGCGTGGGATCGATGGTGGGGGAGCCACGCGTTGGCTCGCTTCTCGCTAGTATAATCAGCCGTGGGCACTCGCATTTGCGCGCGTGGCCGAGCAAGTGAGCAGACGCATACCTACGTAATACGTATTTCAGTGCGCATACCTACGTCATTTTCAATAAAAGGATGTATGTAGTCGAATTGTGTTTTTATCAATCTGAAATATTGATGAAATCTAGTTTCGTCGCTTTCTAGTTTATTTACCAATAAATGCTATTCACTTCGAGTTCCTCTTACTGTTTTATTGAATGCACCCAATATTTGCTCTTCTTTCTTTTCTCCTTGAGTAGGCTTAACATAAGTTGGTACCTAGGAAATATTTTCCTTAGCATTCGTATCTGAGTCGGACGAAAATATTGTAGACAAGTGCGGACGATGACGGCCATTATTGAACTGAAACTAAAATTCGTCAGAACGCGCGGCGACACGACACTTTAGTATAATCATCTGCCCGTTGCGTGGGACAGCGTTGCAACACGCGGCGTGGCCCTAATATTATTGGGGCTTTAGTTGCGGTTTATTTTATTGTTTGCTTGCTTTGTTATGTAATTTTCAATTATTAAACATGCGCAAACTTATAAAAGGTCATTTAAATGTAAACGATTATGCGATCACTTGTAAGACGTATGAATATTTAGATAGATACTTTCTTTTATAGGCTTTAAATCTATCGTATCTGTATTGTTGCTTGCGCACTCGTTTACAAGTGTTCACGAATTAAATATATCGCAAGAGGACTGCTTTCGCTCTTTCACCAATGGGAATAACCCAAATATGTTACTAAAGGCGACAAGATACCTAGGAACGACCATATCTGAGGAATTTTAGTTTTATGATTTAAAAAAAAAAGTTTCTAAGCGAATCCCTCGATAAGGAACCAATTTACAATTTGGACTCTAACAAAGTTGCTCATTGCCTTGGACTTTAAACGGATTAAGACTTTAAACTGATTTAAGCGTAAGATTTACAATGTAAGCGGTGAGTGTGTTTTATTTTAATTTCATTATATTAACTGGTTAATTCTCTAGCGTTTCGAATAGCCACATTTTATATTTAGGCCCTAAATTAATTACAAATAATTAAAACATGCAAGCGCTCTGAGAGTTACGCTAAATATGCTTTACAATTAACACCCTTATACCACCACTGCGCTTACAGTTATTATATGCTAGCGCTGCGATCGAAAGTTTAGTTTTCGCTCGGTCGCCGGCGTGCGCGGATGTGGAATCTGTGCCTGATGCTTCGTCAACGCTGGATTTTTATTGGTCAACCCTACACAATCGACACCGCTTATTTCTTCGCGTGTCCGCCCATTTCGGATATTTTTCTGAGGTCCCATTTCGCCTTAACGGATTTCGATTGTAAGCTCACGATATATTCCGCTTCTACTGTGCACTTACGCCTTCATTTCCAGTTACGTGGTCTGCGTCCGTGCGTGCATCATGCCATGCCCTCTCTTCAGATATATCGCCGTCCGGTCGTTGCTTGCTCCTACGAGAATTCCGGGGTGGCCTTCCGTATGGTGTGGGTGGGTCGTAAAAAAGCGCATTTCTCCTAGCGGCGGATTGAACGCCGAGAGTGCTGTAAGGAGGGAGGAAGGGGGGCGGAAGTGGGAGAGTATACAATTGTGGGGAGTACGTTAATTACACTGGCGACTCGAGAAGTATAATCCCCAGTCAATTAAACGGAGAACTAAATTATGCACTCAGCTGGATTGTAAGTATTCTTTTGCGCGGTTCGAACAAATTACTTCATTTTGCATAACGAATGTTTAACACAGGCTTTAATTGAGTTATTTTTCCCAGGTCCAAAAGCATTAAAGAATATTGTCATTTGCTACGCTTTCCGCTACCCCTAGGGTGTAAATCAAACGACCCAGTAAATCAAATTAATGGGCAGCAACAACGGCTTTCGCCTGAGTTTTGCCAGAAAGAAAATTATATTAATTCGCTATGCCTCTAATCCAAATTGAGATAGCAAATGTAATGTTCAAACTTATAAATACGGCGTTAGGTCTTGGATACTTAACTAGTGCTTTTCAGCGGAATAGCAAATAAAAAATCGTCTCCCCTCAGGCGTTTCAACAAAGTCATAAAAGTTTATCGACTGCTTAGCGCGGATTTGTACCCATCCCTATGAGAATAGTCTGACCGAAATATAGTTATGTGAAATATATTTTAGGGGTAGGTGCTACATTTTACTTGAAATTAAATTCACTGAATATTCACTGTTATCGGAATGTCAAAAATGTCTAATATTTATAACAATACATTACTATTTCATTCTTCTAACCAATTAGTGATATTTTTTCATTTCATGGAAGCTGTCCTTTTTTTTGGAAAACGGAACGATTTCCATTACAAGTCTTCTATATAATCTCATCTATAGATTGATATTTTTTAATGCAATATAGAAATAATAAATTTTGAGTTACTTTACTCCTTACTAGAAATTGGCATATATTTGATTATTTATTAGAAAATGCGATTAAAAACGCAGTTACTTGCTTTGCTAACCTCTACATCTTCGTCTTCCTAAATGATTTTTCGCAATTACTCAAAATAACAACAGCAGAAATAACCCTGATTCCGAATATGCAAATATATAATTTGGGGGACAAATGTGGCTACTTTGTTTCCTTAGAACAGCCGAATAGCGATGATATAATTGAACACTTACTACCTTTTTTCTGTATTACATGTTATCTGTCGAAAATCGCTTAAATCTTATTTTTTGTGTTTGGGATATATTGCTGAATTGCATCTGCATAACGCACAGGTAGAACATACGAGATTATTATTATATTATCAAATCAATAACGTGGATAATTATTAAAATAAAAGAAATTTATTATTTTATACCTTATAGGCGTGTTTAGAGCGCTATCTACACTGTTCCCCATTATGTTATACCATGAACGTTGCCAAATTGAACATAATAATCTATTTTAGGAACTATAAGTGCCATCTCACATAAACAATTGTCTGTCACATCACATTAACAATTGATAGGTGATGACTGGTGAGCCCATCAGAGCAGAAATGCAATTCTTTATAATTATTATGTACATTTATGAACAATTATATATATCATGATTCATAAAGGAAAAATAATGTTCATTTCTTTTAGTCTTACCTTTCCGACTGAGTTGGTAATCTAAAAAATGTTAGCTCCGGTTTCGATATTGAAGAAATTTAAACATCCATACATCGAACAATACTGTTTATATCGTCGTGACATAAATAGCTACGTAATAAATGCGCAGGAGCATTCCGCGCCGACCATCTCGCGACATGGTTGCCGAGGTATGCTGAGAATTCGAAGCGCGTAGGCATAACTCGCACTGGCATAACATATGGCACTGAGACGTGGTCGCTAACTATTGGCCTCATACACAAGATCCAAGTTGCGCAACGAGCCATTGAGAGAGAAATGCTAATAGTTTCACTGCTTGATAGGATCCGAAATGAGGAAATTCGCAAAAGAAACAAGGTCCTTGATATAGCTCGTAAAATTTCCAACTTGAAATGGCAATGGACAGGCCATATAGCTCGCAAAACCGACAACTGTAGCAGAAAAAAGGTTCTCGAATGGCGACCACGAACCGGTAGACGCGGTGTGGGACGGCCCCCCACAAGATGAACCGACGACATAGCCAATATCGCAGGTAGTAGGTGGATGGAGGCGGCTCAGGACCGCTCGTCATGGCATTCTATGGGGGAGGCCTATGTCAAACAGTGGATGTTCTATGTCCAACGTCTACCGGCTGATGATGATGATGAGGTATAACTTGCGTTTCGGCCGTTTGTATGAAGACGTTTTACTATTGTTATTATACTAATGGGCCCTTGCTGAGTTGGCCACGAAGACCTATTTGTTCAGGGTCGGTCCCACTCACGGGTCAACACCCATTCGGCGGCCTCCACGCATGAAGCGAGAGCCCAGGTAGGACTCTGGCCTTAGGGTTAGTTTCCCCTATCAGTCAATCTTCTGGCGATTGCCAATCGATTGTGCATTCTGACTAACAGTCGGGGGAGTCCGGAAGCTGTACTGTTTCCTATAGAGCGGGGGTGGTTGCTGACCTTACGGCGACTGCTCTTGAAACGACCATCGGCTACCCGATTCCGGGTGGAGAGCCGGGCAAAGGATGCCGTGGTCCGCGATAAATTCGGTTGACATCTTTTCACCGCTACGTAAGAAAGAGGACAGCGCAAGCGACCTCGAACTCGTAACCAGTCGAGAGACCGGAGTAATCTGGTCGCAACTGGAAGTAAGGGCGTGAGTATATGCCCGCTGGGTAACATTCCTGGCTATCTCGCAAATAAGGCGTTGGCCTCTTACGGGCATGTAACGGAGCTTGGCGGTGGATTGTTTTGTCATAAGTCTTCCTCGGTCACTTCACGGGAGATAGAACGATTATTTCGTTAAAACTTCCTGAGGTGAGGGTTCGCCCGTTGTAGTTGACAACTCTACTACTGTTATAAATAGGATAGAAAACGAATTTACCGCGTGAAATTTGTAGGACCCGACGTTTCGGTGACGTTGCAGCCGCCGTTGTCAAGGGTAAACTGATGGGTAAACTTATAATGTCAAACAACCGCGATAGTCTTCGATCTACTACTGTTGTTATTGTACTTTATATGCAGCTTCTTCCTCGCCTCATACCGCACTGCACGATCGCCCTGTATCAAGAGCTAACTGGTCCACTGTGTCCTTATCTAACCGTGGTTTCTGGATAGGAACCCAACCTACCTCAGACATAATTTTTAATTCCCCACGTAGGTATTAACAGCGTAAACCTTTGCTGCGTCTATGCCGCGCCGAGATTGTTACGTAGTCGTGTTTACGCGATAGAAAGCTTCTGCAGGCGAGGCAGAATGCAGTTAATTTACGTCGTAAAAGATGCTGAACTTTACCGAGCGACAATAAAATGCAGAAATTGCATTTGCGCTCGTTATTGCCGCAGCAGACATTGTTCCCGGGGTTGGTATAATTAACCTCGAGCTGTATTTCGTTATTGGATCTTGTAAATTGTTCAGGCGGGGCCATATTTCCCCCCCGATGAGAGAAAAATTACAAATTTCCAATAGACATCAGCGACCCTAAAAGCGTAGTTGTTGTTTTCTTTGCTTGATGGCTCCATTATACAGGGTTACTTTTTAATAAATATTTTTTTAATTTCAGTAACAAGGGCGTAAATAGTAAGCTTGTAAATGATTTTCGACTCAGTTTTTAATGTAGAATTATGTTATACTCGTATAACGGTTGGATATAATAAATCTTGATAAGATAAGTCTGCTGTTTATAGTAATTTAAAATTTTAAGTTTTTTCTTTGTCATTGTTAATGTTTTTGTCACAATAATTATTCTGTCTTCATCATATATACAAAAACTACCTAATGTGTAAAAAAAACGTTTTATTTAATTGACATTCACAGAAATGTTCTTTTGGTTTAGTTTTCTGTATAGAATCGGGTAATATGTGTAGATTCACCCGATCCTACACAGAAAACTAATAATTTATGAGCAATGGTTGGGCCTACAACGTATAGATCATGTTTGTACGTATTTGTCGCGCAGGATTTAGGTAGAAACTGACGTCATCGCCCGGGTTTAAAAAAAAAATTATAACGGCATTTTCTTTTACCCTTGATTTCTTTTTCTTATCTCGTTATATGTAGACGAATGCGCATGAAAATGACGTCCCTGCAAATACGCCGGTACGTATTTGTCGGTAACTATTACGCATCGGCCTAATGTGCCGCGCAATATAATGGACTATATTTTTGTGACATGTATGGAGTAATGCTGATGCCAGGCATTTTATTGTTAAACAGTCTGATCATTTGTTTCGAGTTCTGTATTGCATCCACTGTCTACTGATGAATTTTTAGCTTTTCCAAAATACTTTGTGGGTAGTAATTAAAATTACACCTTTCCTAATACGCCAGCGCCAAGTGTCCCGTAGTCTGACGTACTGACTCAACCCAGAATTCTATGGGTAAAATACCGTCTAATCTGAAAGTATCAGCTTTTACTTTTTGTCGCTGCCTCTTGGACTAGTTGGTCGACGTCGTTTTCACGAAAAATCTACGGCACGGACCCAAACTGCGCCTAAACGTTTTTGCTTCCTTCCATGGTATATCCACAGTATAAACAAAACTACCAGTGTGCCAACGCACGACAACCCCCCGATTAGGGCAATCGAGAGTGGTAATGCCTACCCGAAAGGCGCTCAGTGAAAATACGTGCTTTGTAAATGGTTATGTTTTTAATTTTCGTGTGGGAAATCAGGCGACTTATTTACGCTACCGAATTTGTTTACAGTTATAATAATTACTGCCCGCGGAAAGTTAACACAAAGCCTTGTCCACACACGTTTTTTTCGCCTTTAAAATCCACTGTTAATTCGCCCTGTCCTCAGGGGTATGGATCACAATGGAACCTTGTCCACGTACATGGCGGAAAAACAGACGGCGCCGCTGCCATGTATGTGCACAAGCCTCCATAGCGATTCTCACAATGCTGACGACACGCGAATTAACCGTGGATTTTCACGGCGAAAAAAAGCGTGTCGCAAATAGGGCTGACTGGATGGCTTGCAGCAGTGGCATTTTTAATAGATCAAAGGCGTTGTCACACTGTTAGTTCTTTTTACGCCATTCTAATAGTGAGAGTTCAATGGTACGGCTTGTCATACACAAAAGGTTTTATTTTAAATTAATTACCGGTAAATTAGACAGCGAGGAGATCGCATCTATTGTTTAATGTGCCGTACCATCGTACAAATATTTTTGTAGACAGGCCAGTGGGAAGGGTTATAGATATTCTTAATTCATTACCCACAGAAATAGACATCTTTTGTATATCCATTTGGCAGTTAAAAAGGCAACTCCCTGCTATCTCATGTTTATCATAATCTGTCTTTTATTTAGATTTATATTTTTATATTTTTATGTTTTTTTTCTTGTTCAATGTTAGCATTAATTTAGTTATGTAATTCATTTATTTTTAGACTTACACATTAGCTTTAATATTCAAGGTCGAATTGGATTCGTCTGTAATACTCTGGAATAATATTTGAAACTAATAAATAATAATAAATAAATAAATAATAATTTTTCATGTTAGGACTCTAAAATTGATTTTTCTACGTGATTTCAAGATTGAGGCTATTTATATCTTTTTTAAAAGTAAGATTTTTGTAATTTTTAATTAAGCCTAAGATACATAAAAAGCGTATTTTGATTTTCAATATATTTTTTTTCAAAATTTGCTACTTGAATAGAAAATTTCAAGTTCGGGTTCCTCCACTTCTTAAATAGATTGTATGGTCTTGAAGAATTTGCCTGCGAAGGAAAACCTTTTGCTTATAATAAGCCATATTCTATTATTAAAAGCTTACTATGTGCTTAGCTATTCTCGTCTTATTGAAATAAGACATAAACACGTTTGAATAAATTGCGTTTGAATAAATTACTTATTGAAATAAGACATAAACACGTTTGAATATTGAAATAAACACGTTTGATTTTATTTTATACCAATTGCTTTTGTATGGCCGGATAATTTATTTGAGTTTAGTAGAGACTCTTCTTCTCAGATGACATATGAGAGCCATATGACCAAACGTTAGCAATGACACAAAATAAAATATTTTATATAAAACGTGACCCATGGCCTTATTTCTTTGTTATGATAATGAGCTCGCCATTTCCCCAACGAGCATACCTTAAATCTTAAAGCACAACCAGAAATGAAGCTTGAATGCTTAAGTAATTTCATGGTATTACTTATTCCGAGCACACTTAAATTGCTAAACCTAATGAAATTTCTCAAATAAGATGGTGGTGCGTTCAATCTTTGTGTCTTTGCTTCGCGGCGGGAGGGCGACGAGCGACTAGCCGATGATTAAGAAAATCGTAGGTAGGCCGATTATTGAAATCAGTCTATCTTTTTTTTAAATTACATAGTGGAATTGAATGGAGCTACATATGATCACATTATTAATATCCAGCAAACCGAGTCAATGGGCCCGGCTTACAAGAAGTCCCACTAAAGGGAAAATTCCCAGCTACAGTTAATGTGAGATTATTGAAAAGCTCGTCGATTGATCCGATTGATTGCAGAGGAAGCATTCCTGAGCTGAAAGCGGAGGGAACTGATTAGGCAACAGGTACGTATTAGATTAGTTTATTAGATTTGTGAGTAGGTTTAAAATAATAATTTAATAGTAAAAACACATCTTTATAAACAAGCATTTATTGAAATGCGCTTCCCAAGCCAACCCTAAATGCTGCAGCTATGTCATAGCGGAACTTAGAACGGGCTATCATACTTGAATGCTATACAGAATTTGCTGTTTGTGCTGTTAACCGTTGAGGAGTCCCATCATTGGAAGCCAAACCTTGGTGCAGCAGCCCTATCACGGTGAAACTTAGAACAGGCTGTCATAATTGAATGCGTACACAAAATTTCGTTTCTGTGCTGTTGACCGTCATAGAGTCCCCTCGTCGGGAGACAACCCTGGGTGCCGCAACCATGTCATGGTGACATCTAGAACGGCCTACCATAATTGAATGCGTGTACTAAATTTTGTGTCTGCAGAGGAAGCATTCCTGAGCTGAAAGCGGAGAGAACTAATTAGGCAACAGGTACGTATATCTGTATTAGATTAGTTTAATAAATTTGTGAGTAGGTTTAATTAAACTGATAAGTTAATATTAAAAACACATTTTTACAAACAAGCATTTATTAAAATTACAGTCATAATAGCATGTTGTGATTACTTGTAAGTTCTGGTATCCCCTTTTAAGCCCGTCATTAATTCATTATTTAAATCTTCCTACACACGTTGAAAGTTTATTAAATTTTAGTTTAAAATTATCTACTTACATTTAGTACTTGTTCAATAGATATGCCAAAATTTCTTAGAGTCTTTTGTGTGGGATAAATAAAGTCAATATTGAGCAACTTTTATCAACTCTAATTATTTCTAAAATGAAATCGGATCGATTAGCATCAACTTTTTTTTTGAGAAAGGTGATTTCCCCAAAAATAATCTTTTTTTTTAAAGTATTAAAAACATATTTTCTCCGAAAACCGTCTTGTGATTCCTTACAGCATTTTTCTAACCCTGAAATGGTTTCAGATTTCTCTATACCGCCCTGTTTTAAAAATCATCTGTATTATTAAATGTACTTATTCAGTCTCCGTATCTTCCTAGAAACACACAAACAACTAAGTGTAAAAAAAATAGTTTTTAAGATGCACCCAGGGCCAGCAATGTCCTAACCTCATTCAGCGTATTATCATAGTGTTCATAAGTATTGTGTTTGAAAAATGAATATGATTTAATTATTCTTCAGCAGCACTTTAATCATCCTTCACAGCAGTATATTCTAAGCAGAGTACGACGTGTTGCCAACTATATTTAAAACTGTACGGTGGTATAAATACTGCACTTGATAATATAATATAGATATGAATCATAAAATTTAATATTAAAATAAGCACTGTGAGAAATATCAGTGAACCACCAAATTATAAACAACTTTTTTTCAGAGATCCTTTCGATTTATTGCATCAAGATTCCTCAACCAGAAAGCAGAAAGCATTAAAATCGAATAAAAAAGGGTGTTTAAAAAATAATAGCATGGTTTTAAAAGAGGGCAAGTAGCATATTCCTATTTTTTTAAGTTAATTATTTAGTTGATAATTACGTTAAATATAGTTTTAAATATTTTGTAGACTTTTAGATATTTTCATTTTACAAAGATTTTTTTTACTTTTTGAATTCCTTGATATATTTACTTGTATGTACCTACACATATTTAAATATTTTTTCAACAACCAATCTGATTTTAGGTTTATATTTTTATTGAAATATTTTTTAAGTTGATGTTTTGTTGATTGTTGATGATAATATAAAGTTGATATTTTTGTTATTTTAAGTTAATGATTGTAATGTATTGTAGGTAAGGTTTGATGTAAGAGATTGTCGTATGGTAATAAACCCGATTATTGTGAAATTTTACAATAAAGTCAATATACATACATATATACATAACCAAACATTAATTTGTATTTATACTTATACCTACTTATATATTAATAACAGCACCAGACCTAGTTTCATGACACTGTTGTATTTAACTATGCTCTAATAATTAACTTTCCTGCTATTGAATTGAGTAATATCAATTCTTGATGTAAATTGCAAAGGATTAAGATAAAATTGTGTTTAGATATATACATAAATAGGTGTATAATAAATAGTTTTTAGATAAATAAATAAACAAAATAAAATAACCAATATATCCAAGTTTTAAAAAAGCGAGAAAATGTCGTCTGCTTATGTGATAACTATCTACAACTTCTTTCAAGCTTCTGGGGTTTGTGATACGGCAATCCAAACACTTCAATAATATTCGGGTTATGCGCACGTTGTACAACTCGATTGTTAGAAGTCGCACGGAAACGAATGCAGCTATTTGGAATCCGCATGAAGATACGTAAACCCTCATGCTGGAAAAGGTTCAGAAATGTTTTTTGGGATTTTTGTACTTTAAGCAGTACGTATATTATCCATTTTTGTATCCGACTGCATTTACCACAGGCATGGTTGGCTATAATTCTCTCTGTCTCAGAAGAGAAATGTTGACCATGTCCTATGTTTTGAACCTAATTCGTGGTAAAAGTGCTAGCTTACTAGCCAAGGTGAGTCTTTTCGTAGCAAATAATTATCTTCGTGCTCGATCGCACCATCTTTTCGCGGAGCCCTTACCTACGAGGTGGAACTTCCTACCTTACTACGTGGAACTTGTTGGCGCGTGCTTTGCGGCGCTTAAATGAAATTCACTCGATTGCACCAGATTTTGATATTTTTACCGCCAATCCTCACTCTTTTAAATTGCAGGCTATTAATATGTATTCTTATTTGATAACTAGTATTATAAGTGTCATTCTATTTGTATACTTACGGTGATATTTTTATTATTTTACTTTTCAATGCCTTGGTTTTACTGTAATGTTGATTAGTGATAAGCGAATAATAAACAAATAAATAATAAAGACAGTTGTCGCTAGTTTTTAGTTTGTGGCAAAAACTCTGCTTTCTTATTTCCTCGTATTCCGCCTCTTAGACCTATCTTCCTGTTTCTTCGATTGTAATGGAGACGGGCAGAGGCTGCTAGCTTCCACACCGCATCGCACCGCGTATATAAATGGCTGCTGTACAATAACACTGATTACACGGACAGGACAGCGATGCCGTGCTCAGAATAATACATACAAAATACTTCGACTAGTATAATGTTAAACAAGTGAGAAGTTGCATCTGCCCTGAACGTGCCACTTGAAACTATCTACCTGTGAAATTATGATATCAGATTTCGCTGTGATATTAAGAAATTCGCTGTGATTTCACAGCAAATTCCCTGTGATATCAAGAAAAAATTGTGATAATTTTTCTATAGCCGTGCAGTTGACTAATATTTTTCACGTTGTTGATTAGACTGTTTCCTCCCTTTTGATGCCTGAAATCGGAGACACAGCACTGGAACATGGAAAGGGGGTTTTATATTAGAAATTTGCGGAACGTAGATGGGTGAAAGCATTGATTATGTAGGGTTGATTATATAACTTGAATTGTTCAATGCCGTAATACGTTTGCCTAATTTCCATTGGCAGCATAGTTTCAAGCATTGATTAATCTTCTCTTATGTTCAGTAGCCCAAAAAATGGCGTTATAATGACGCAATTACGTATCATTAAAGTAAATTTATAATAACAAACAAATCGTGAAATGATAGCTATTTTTTATTTAAATATTATTTACACAAATATGTGAATTTGGAACTTTAATATTCTTTAATGATCAAATATACTAATATATGGCATTCATCAATATATAATAATCAGCCTATATAAAGATGCGAAAGATGACACTAATAATTCAATGTAATCATTGGGTTTTTATAATTAATTAGTCCTATACAAAAAAGAATTTTTCAATATCAATGTTATTATAGATGGCCAAATAAATTGTTATTAGTTTCGGCTGGTATTGCTATCAGTGCCACCCGCATTTCGCCGGTGCAGAAGGGTTGCTAAAACGTACTACGGCATTGAGCAATATAATACCCTATATTATCAATGCTGAAGATATGGAAAACTGGGTAAAGGTATGAAGAATTGAGGTTCCTGAAGAAAAGCGATGAATTCAGGATATCAGTGGCAGCGAGGCAATTTCACTCGTATAATATGCGAGAAGAAAATTCTGAAAATAATCTATTTTCGGATAGAATAAATACGAATGTGAGACGGCGTCAAAACTTTTGAGCCCTGTGTTTCGCAACATCCACGCACTTGTTTCCAGCAACAGCGTTTCATAGCTTTTCGCTATCCACACCAGTCAGTGTTGCGCAAAATATCGCTAGAGGATGTATCGTCATGTGTCGCGTTTATATTGATAGAAATAGTGTTTCTCAACGTAAAAAAGAAAAGGTGGCGAGTTTGTAACTTTTTATTACAAAGAAAAATGTTTGATAATTTATTAATTTTATCCAATTGTCGAATACGGATTTCGAAATAATTTTGCATATAATTGGACAGTCAATACCCAGAAATTGTTGATCCACACAACGAAAATGTCAGTATCATAAAACCATTTGTTTTGAACAACATATTCTGATGTGATTTCAGTCTTTTTTATGATGGTATATTTTTCTACCTTGTGAATTGTGACCACAAAATGTAGATTTAATGGGAATCCACAAAACAATAGAAAAATCTTCCCGGGCATATTTTTTAAGGTATTCCTTTATAATAATTACTAGCTTCTGCCAACGGCTACGTCCGCGTCAAAGAGAATTTTCGCCAATGGTGCGATATTTTTTAATAATTAATAAACTCTTTATTTGCACTTAAAAAATATACAAAAAAGGCGAGCTTATTGCCACATGGCAATGTCTTACAGCTAACCTAAACATAGTGGTACATGCGCGCATTGTGAAAATAAAGATTATTACATAACATACAGACAAGTGGAAGAATTTAAGACTAATAGTGCCCGAGGAGAGGAAATTGGGGGAGGAACAGGAGAGAAAGGGAAGAACTGGTTACTTCTTAGAAAGGTAGTAATCCTTAAGGTGAGTCTTAATTTTCTCTCGAATCAATAAAAAAGTACCCTATGCCTATGTGATAATCCAAGATATAGTTTATCTAAACGTCATTGAGAGCTAAATTACAAGATAAAATTATATTAATTTACTGTTGCTTTAATCAGCATTTAATTGTTGTTGGTTAGGTATTTCATACAAATAGCTTTAAAAGTTTGAAAGCGGAAATGTTTTACGGTTCAACAGTGCTTTAAAAGTCTGGTTGTGCAAATTTAAGAAATAAAAAAAATGTTTTTACTTAAGGATCTCTTTGTAGACGATATAAGCAGTTCTCTTCTTAAGTGCTGGTATCAGCAGATTGTTAGATGACCTCACTCTAGACTAACTTGATTTTAAACCATCAAATACATTTACGTTTACCGAATACGTTCTCGATAGATTACTTTTTCTAGCCTAAATATGTATGTTTTCCCCTTATTACCAATATCTGTATATTTGTAGATTTTTTACAAAAAAAACATTGGCGATATTAGCCTAGGAATTTTTTTCTAATATCTATCATGTATACAAATAAATATTATTACTTAACTAATTGTTTTTTTTAAATTATTTTTTTCTGAAATTAAATGAAACTAAATATACACAAAAAATATGTTTTTCGTGTATTATTCAGCAGTAATCTGTAAATGAACATATAAAGGAATGAAGAGAATTCCATCTTTGTGCTACCACTGATATAAATATATAGTTCGACATTAAACGACATTCTTGTGATTTCGTTCTGTATGTGAGTTTAATTAAAATAAAATAAAACGTTTTCGTTTACTTTTGATATTTTAGTTTATTTAAGGGAATATTATGTTTCCATGAATGATTTATTTTCATGACGTTTGTTTTGAAGTAGTTAGCACCGCTATAGACCAGCAGATTGCACCAATTAAAATAGTAATATTTTGAATGTGATTGAAGTAATAGAGGGCAAATAAATGTGGTAACTATAACATACATTTTAATTATAATGATATTACCTAATTTCGACATACTGCCATTCTTTTACATGTTTTTTTCCTGAGCCCATGCTTTTTCCAGATACTTTTATTCCTCTTTTACGCCTTGCGATATTTAGCTTTCAGCAGAAGATTCCACCCAATAACATAGAGTAAATAGCAAATTATTTCAACATTTTCATGACTGAGTCACAGGTACGTATAAATACTAAAGCCATAAAAACATTTTTATTTCCCAGTATATTCTCAAGAGGGTAAAAATTCAATCGACTTGATTGAAAGCAAATAATTCCAATGTGGGCGACGATTCAGAAAAGGCCGCCAACTTGAAGACATATTAGATGGGGTGAAGGGGCAGGGGGGGATAAGGAGGGATAATATTTATTTAAAGAATAAGAGTTTGCCTTTTGGGTGATTAGGGATTTTTTGTCCCAAATGAAATTATGGTCTATCTGTGATTATATCAATGGTCATTTTTAATATTTAGGGGAAATAAGCAGACCCGTAATCAATACCTAATAGAAAAAAATCGGTTGGGTCACCCCAATACGTTCCCGGCAAGTAGACACCCCCACCTACCGCGCGCCAACCCTCCTTTGCACCCCCTCTTCTTCCTTGCGCCAACCATCCTTTCAACCTCTCCCCCTCCCCCGCCTCCCCCACGATAACCCCAACCCTCTCCCCCGCGCGTCAATCGTACTATATTTGTAGTATTCTTCGTGGGATTAAAATTGTAATTTTCCAATATGATGTAGTATTTTCTTAAATATGCCCAAGTTTAAAAAATATTTGTGTCAGTTGTATACGATATGTAATCTGCCGGCGGACAAACCCTGTTGACTTCAGTTGTGACCTCCTCGGGCGGCGCGGTTTGTTTCTCGGCTAAGGGCGGGTTTGGGCCAAGCGGCAATATTTGATTAAAGTGCATGGCGGAATTTAAAAAATATTAATGTGGCTTGTATATGAGACCATTGATTATATTACACTGTATAATCAATGATGAGATATTCCAGTAAAAATTCACAATGTGTATTCGGCCCAACAAGGCATCTGTGTATTCCGAGGATGAAGTATGACTAGCGCGCTTCCTGGTGGACCGATTTCAACCACGTTTGAACTCCTGCCATGACCAAATGACGCCTGCATACCAAATTTCAGCTCAATCGGATGACCCATTCAATTTCAGATCAATCGGATAAACATAGAGACATACAGAAATGCGTTTACAAAACTTTCTCTCTGCCGGGAAAGTAAAATGAG
Organism: Micropterix aruncella; assembly: GCA_944548615.1. NCBI lineage: Eukaryota > Metazoa > Arthropoda > Insecta > Lepidoptera > Micropterigidae > Micropterix > Micropterix aruncella. The sequence goes on from OX155958.1 coordinate 18,116,046, forward strand.
TAATAAACATTGGCCGTATGAAAAAGATCATGTAATTATGTAGTTTTTAGAATGAATTTTATTTTAATGTTACGAATCTGTCCCTGAAAGTCGTAGAAAAAACGGTTAACATCAAACAACTCGGTATGGTCTGAACCTGGTTTCTAAATATTAGAAAATTCTGTTTTCAAGGAAATCTAATACTAGTCAAATAGATTGTAAAAAAATGATAAAGACAAACTTCTGTGAGCATCAGCAAGCGATTGTATTCTTCATCACTTTCATTAAAAATTGGTCAAATAATCTGTCGCTCATTGAATTACTTCTAATCATATTAACTGTTCTAACAACGCAATGGAGCAACATTACAATATTACAATTCAAAGGACAACTCAATACAGAAGCATAACTTTTTATAACAGATTACCAGAGGAATTAAAAAATATACAAACATATGCATTATTTAAAAAACTTACCAAGGAATTTTTAATGCAAACATGTCTATATGGCACCGACTTTTAAAATTTTATATTCACAATAAAATTGACTACTTGTTTATTTTTTTATTTTTTTTTTCAACTTCCATTTTAATCCTATTCTGAACATTTCATTTTATAGACAATTTACTTACTGATTATGTAACATGTTTTAGGAATTATTGCTTGTATTTTTATATTTTTACTCTGATTATTATTTGATTATTTCCAAATTGAACTCCTTGATTATTATTATTATTATTGATTTATTTACTTGCGAGATCATTCAATGGATTTGCCTTTCTATTATTTTTCTTTTTTATTTATAGATTTTTTTAAATATTTGGTATTTATATTTTTGACATTTCCTAATGCCCTTTTTAATAAGATTAGATAATGTAATGGTTGATTTTGTATAGTTTATTAACTTTCAGATTTCTAACGTGATTTAATTTTATTTTTTCCAGATAATGATATGTTTAAAATATGAATATTATAAAAAAATGTATTTATTAATTGTAAGTTCTATACCCTTGCCGGGTTTTTTTGGAATAAATAAACTTTGAACTTTAAACTTTGTGTAGGCGTTTTTGCAAATGCTAGCAATGAATAACACGATGTACAGCAAGTGCATTTGGTACTGCTATTTCAAACTCGCTATAAAACCCTTATGACGTCCCGCCGTTACTGGAGCTCCATCTGTAGATTTATGATCGATATAAACTTACTTGGAGAAGTATTCAATTGTTAAGCACATCAATATTTAATCAGCTGCTACAGTGTGTGCATGCACGCAGCGTCTTTGGTGAATTCACTTTTCATTTGGTAAACTATTGCTGAAATTTTCTAAACAAACAGGGCAATACCAATCTTCTTCATCAGAAGTGTTGCTGTTTGTTGCTGATATGTTTTCTTTGTCTGTTTTCTTGTATGGGTACTTCGTCTTTTTTCCCTTTCCTTTTACTTTTGCAGATGCAATTTTTTTCTTGCCTTTTTCTAGATCTAATTAAAGTGCTGTTTTTTTTGGGTTGTTTTGTGGATTAATATCCCTGGATTTAAGTTTTCGTATATATCTATATAATGTGACATGGAAAACATCGTATTTTTTGTGCTCTTATTTTTATATTCTTCTTTAAATGCTCTTCTGCTGCTTGTCTACAGACTCCTGTGTTAGTGGTGCCTCTATTCGTTTTTCTGATCCGCTGCCGTGGCATTTTGTTAAACCAAAGAAAGGAAAAAACGTTTCATACATATTACCATTCTACGTGGACGAAAGTAACACGTTACTTTTGTCCTGCTATGAGATGTTACTTTTGCACCCAACCCCGTTTTTTGATATTTTATGCGATTTAACCTTAAAACTGAACGTGTTACATGAAATAAGTTATATTATGCTAAAGACAATATTAATTTCAATCAACGAACTAAAAGTCTCATTATTATTAATTCTACGTAAACACTAAATAAATAAACAACAATAACCTTATTTTTGGTGCCAAAAATCACAATAAGTCTACTAACATAGCGTTGGTGCGCGGCGCGGGTGCGGAGTCTGAAATCATGCACTGGCAGTATTGCAAGCTTACAACCAACGGTCGCGTGCGTCGTTTCGGCAATTGGACAAGGCTACAGAGCGTTTGTTACTTTCGACCCGCCGTTTTTTTTTGTCCCCGGTCTCCCCTATATTTACGACTATTGTAGCAGTTACGACTATATACGATCAAAATATATACCATCTAGAATATTCTAGAAAATCACGCAGCATCATCTTCTTTCCAACCTTGTTTTTTCTAAAACTGTAAACAAATAAAACTCAACATTCCAACGTTGATAATTTATTGAATTCGTTACTTATACAGCAAGGAATTTCTACATAAAGTAACAAATAAATAATATATATTTCTTTCATAATATACATTGATAAATTTCACATCGTTTAAAATTCAAAATTCATCCAGTTATGTACAATCAACTAAATTAAAGTATATAATAATAATAATTTAATTTGATTGCTTTGCATTTGTATTTTAGCATAGTCAATAATATTTAATTTATTAGTATTACATTTATTTAAAGCTGAACATGTACCTATAATTAATGGTAATTTTAGATTATAATAACATTCTTTTATAAGTTTCTTCAAAAATAATTAGTGATACCGCTACGAAACATTTAAAATATATCTATACATTTTTATTTGTCGCTTTCTAACTTTGACTTACAGAAATAATATTTTATGTACATTTATGAATCGTTTTGAATGCTGTCTATTATATTATGTAGTATGCATTCGGAATAAAGTGGTTGGATTTGCACATCACGAAACATCCAAATCTAAACATCGCGTGAACCCGTATTGCACATCTAGATTATCAACATCGTATGTAATTGCAAAATGTTGATTCTTAATAAATCCCGATTTTCTTTTCGATATAAAGTATTACTAGTTCATGCGATAATAATGGAAGTAGATTTTATAAATGACACATTTGTTGGTTTCAGACAGTTCAGATTTTGTAATCAGTTTTCAGAATTTTATAGTCCTTAACAATTGTTAAATCCTAATAACCGTCTAGCTGCGTTATTTTTTTCCCTTAATGGGAGAAATAAAAAACCATGACTAAATACACGTCATTTTTAAAATGTGTAAAAACTGCTATGTAAGAAACCTAATTACATGTAAGTTGCAATGGAAGAAGTGAGGCACTTCCAGGATTCACAACACATCTGACTGAATGTACCGAAGAGCCGACACCTAGCCGCACGAGCACATACATACTTCAGCTCGCTCCGCTGCACACCAGGCCGTCAGAAGCCCGAAAGCCGTACACGCGCAGTTTGCTTGATTAGCGGACCACCAGCAGTAAAGCAGTTTTTCGCCGCAGATGATGATACCATATACCTAATATCATTCCATATATTTTCACCATAAGGCGCCTGAACCTCGTAAGCTCAAACGAAGCCCCGCTAAAGGGCAATTGTCTATCGGAAGAAGACACATGCCTAACAAGGCTCGTCGACCGGAAAGTGATTAATGTGTCGAAGTTCGCGTAGAAATGAAATATAAAATATATGTATTTGTATGAAGTGTAATGTATGAAATGTATTTAAAAAGTGGTAAATGGAACGACGACCTATCTACCCTCTAGCGGATTTCTTAGGTATGATGGTTCTTAGGTTTTTAATACTTTCTGAAAGTCAAAACACAAAGATTTGCAGTTGCATCATTGTTCATCTAGATGTGCGATATATTTCTTCATCATTGTTTGCTGCAAATTGCTTAATATTATGTTCTGAGCTTGTCCATCTACTGACAGTTGCTATAAGAATACAACATACGTATACAATTTAGATTTATACACAATTATTATTATTTATATGTTACATATTTATAAAATATTTATATGAGGAAGGCATCGCGAATTATGGCCGATTTCCTTAGATACGTTCGTCTTGGTATTCCTCTTTATATATTTTTGTATAACAGTTTTCTATATCATTACAAGAAATATCATAATGTTTCAGACTATCCTGCGTTGTATAGAAACAAAATTAATCCTACACTAATCTCTGATGACTATGGCTGAAATCGGCCTTAAAACTATTTATGTATCATTGGGAGTATTAGGTATATTACAATCAACACGGTGTACCTACTTCTATAAGAGATGATCGTTTTGCTCGTTGTCATCGCAGTTCAGCTGCTTATCCTCGCCGAAAACCACCTTGACGTGCAGTTGCCGCACATTCTGGCGCTCCTCCTCTAGGTGGTCGACGAAGTGGACCTTGCGCTGATCCTCTGACCTGTCTGTCAGGTCATGGTTGCTGCCTCTATCGAGGCAGTCCTGCAGTCAGACCTTTTCCTCGCCTGGCAGCGTCTGCGCCGTCGACCGCACGAACTGTCGACAATTAGGCTAATAGATTTTACCAACATTGAGCAGTAATTGTTAGTGAGTTAATATTATCTTAAATTTAATATTACAGAGTTAATATTAGAGAAAAAATATTATCAAACCTAAATCGAATTAAAAAAATACGAGTATATTTAATTATAATTAGGAAAAAACACAACACTTACACACACTGGCGACAGTGCGTAAACGCGTTTTTATCTTTATCTGCCGTAATTAAGAGATATTACCACTCTTAAGATCACATCGCATAATAAAAATAAAAGAAATAATATGTTTTAACAATAAATGTCTATTTCAATGTCCCATTGTTCAATTAAAAGTCAATAAATTGAAGAAGCTTCTAAAGGGGATTGAAATGTTTTAAAATTCATTAGTTTTTCAGGAAAATTCAAAAAAGTTTTTAGCAAAAAATAAGAAATCGATGAAAATTAACCAAGTATTGTTCGAATTTTAGTAATAACTAGTAAACTTCGAATTGTCTTTAGTTTGTTTAGAGTGTTCGTCAACTCTTTGACTATGAGATTAATTAATAGATTGACTAAATAAGTTATGTATGAATAGAATGTTAGCCAAGAATAAATACATAATGAATTATTTAATTATCTACCTAAAGCGATTATTGTAATCATCCCAGGAATAGCAATATTATTTTTTTTCCAAATTTCGTTCAGGAATTTCCTTCTACATAGGACCTATTATGGTAAAAAATGTTTGTTTACATCGCAGATTGTATCTTAGACTACCTATATATTGCCCCCGATTGCGTTTTTTGGTGAACTAAAATCGGAATTAATTAATGCTAGCGAGACAGGGCCATTAAAAGGGAATATAAAATGAACGGTTGTCACTTTTGCAACATAATTGAACATAAAGCTGCGTAATTTAAGACCAGACAAAATGTTTTTATACTTATTAAGATCACGCAGACAGTTGGGATCAGAACCTCCGATCCCAAATGTGTACGACTGCAGGTTACAGTTGCAGGCGGGTTCACAGCGGCCCGTTCAGATTAAGTCCCTTTTCGAGGAGGCTACCGGATGGGATCTGAGCCGTGAGTTGATCCGAAGAAAGCAAAGACATCAGGCCTAAGCTGCACGGAACTTTTAGTAACGGGTACATGCTACAACGTAGAATTGAATTTATACAGTTCCCGAAATATATTTTTATTTCTCCTGAATAAGCAGTAAAGGCCATCCAAATGGCCTAAGGAGAGGTCCCTAAAGAGGTATGGGCTACATGCTTCACACAATAGTTCTAACGCTCCATATCCATTGCCACGGAGAATTCGAATTCCTTTATATCTGAATTTTGGACAAACATTTTTTTAAACTACTTTTTTGAGTTGATGCTCCACTCCACTTAAATCTCAAAATGAAAATTTATCGTAATCAAAAAACTTTTCCTATTGCTTAGAACAGGAAAATGAAAATGGGACATAATCTAACCTGAAAAGACCAACCAAATCCTAATATAATAAATTGAAACGTGCTAACAAGAGTGGTAACAATTTCATGAAATGATAAGGTTCGAAATGAATTGGCGCGCAAAGAATATACCTAGTTAATATTTTTCAGAGTTATTTTCCAAGTTTGTAAAAGTAATTAAATCTGGTCTATTATTGATGCTAATCAAGAAATTCCGAGTCTGGCGAGGATTACGCGATGCGATATTTTCAAAATCAAGTCAATTTCTACTCTCATTCAAGGAACATTTCTACAATTACAAAAACGGAAAAAATCGACGTTATTTACGTCTAAGTCGCCCTTATTTTTACAGGTTTAAAGCTTATAATACATTTTTTTTTAAAATAGTTTTACAAATTATCATGTGAAAGAATTCTGGCTACGTTAAAAAGTAGCTAAGTACGTCTGGCAAGATTTAGAAATTAGACAAAAATACAAACTCATTACCCTCATTTTCAGTCTTGAAATGTTTGTATATTTGTAAAATTGGTCCTATAATTCCACGAAACAATATATCTGGCTAAAGTTTATAATAACTAAAACCTCGCCAGATTCTATTGAAGTTTCTACAGATTCTACTGAAGTTCGAACTGTTTTATCCACGTAATTTGTTTAATCGTGTCAGCATCGTTTAATGCGTGTCTGTATCGAGAATTAAACTATTCTGGCAAGGCTTTGGCGATCACATATTACAGCCAGATGTTATCCTTAGGCCATCGTTATAATGTTAAGTATCATCTGACAAATTTTCAGGAATTGAAAAGAAAGAGCCATCATTTTGTTAGGGTTTTCAGGTGCCAGACGCCTTTGCCATACTATAGATCAGTCAGATTATTTTTTTATAATTACTGCTGGATTCGACTTAACAGTAAAACGATTTTCATGTGATAAAAATGTGCAGTATATTTGAAAAGAATTTTTCAGCTCAACCCACTGGAAACCCCACTACAAAATACATGTCTGCTACTTAGAATTAGTCACTGAATAATGCTATCGACGTATGGTGACTGAAAAAATCAGTACTGAAAAAAATCATTAGCTCCCCAACTAATAGGGAAAAAGTCCGGAGTTTCATAGAGTGATTAATAATATAACCCGCAAAAAAAAAACGGTAAGACAGATTTTAGATCAAAATATCATATAAGGCAGCAGGATGTAGCAGGATGTAGCAGAATATTTCGAAAAAATTAAAAGTGAATAATAGGGTTTTGTAACTCTAATAACTAACGATGTAACACAAATAACTAACGAGGAAATGAGGCAGCCTAGAAATCAACATATACAGGCACATACGGTAATTATATACTTAGATAGATAAAGAAATATTTTAATTAGGCTTACCGAAACTGTGGTAGCAGTGCATGAATTAGCTCTAGGCCTAAACATGACGTTTCTCCATTTCCTCTTCACTTGTGTAATTACCTGTTGAGTTGAGGTTAAAAATAAATTAATTTTGAAGACTTTAACATAGAGCCCAAAATATAGTAGAGGAGGACTTACTTCACCGTTGCAGAAACAAAACAGTGTTGCCACACACAAGCCCTGTGGAAAAGAGATATATGACATTTGTTACTTTGGTATATTTAGAAATGGAGCTCATATTATCTACAAAAAGCCGTTATGAGGAAACTTGATAAGTATGAATAATTTGAATTATCTAAAGCGTTAGATCATTATAGTAATCGTGGTGTGCAACCGGCTACATTATATCCATATTAGTTTGGAATGTGACAACTGTCCTATAGAAGCATTCAAAAATAAAAAGGGACCAAGAACGATTTCAATAACACTGCTCCATCGCTATTTTGTCGGCTTTGAGTCAGGTCTTCGAGAAGATCGTACGTATATGACCAGCTCTAACCAGCATTACAGAGCTCGTTCTCCGTGCATCAACATGGATTCTTAGATAAACGCTTTGACACTATCGATTTTAGTCAATTTGTCGACTTCCTCTCTGGTAACATGGACAGGCGTATGCAGACTGACGCTGCGTATAAGGAATTCTCGAAGGCCTTCGGCAGAGTTAATTACTCAATCTTATTATCTAAATTGCAGGGTATGGCATACATCGGAATCTTATGAGGCGGTTCGCACCCTATGTGGCTAATCACAACAAAACTGTCACCGTCGGAGGTTATATGTCTGAGTTCGTAACTGTCCCGTCAGGAGTACCTCAAAGATCTTGCTCATTTACAATATAATATTTAATCCAACGATCTTGAATCTTTCTTCGTTACGTCGAGGTCGTTGTTTTAAGCGGAATATCTAAAAAAACTCTGCCTTACGTAGTAGATATGAAATCATGAATTTTCAAAATGATTTGAATAGTCTAAAACGTACTGCAAAAGAAACAAGATTTGCCTTAATGCTTTTAAATGTAACGTTGCAGTTTTCACCCAAAACGTACATGTAATTAACGAATTATTGATTATAGATTATAGATAACGAATATAGATTAGATTTTTTTTCTTCTTAAGCCTTCTCTTCACATTGCTCCGCTTTAATGATATGGATTTAACTGACAATAGTGGACTATATTGGATTTAACTGAAGGAAGTGGTAATATTACATGAACATTGCTTAGCGCTACACTATAAACATATTTTTATTTCGAAGTGCTGTTGACCGTTGGTTGAATGAAGTTTAAGATGTTATAATCGAACCCTGTGGAGCTGTCAGTTTATGTCAATAGGCGTTTGATAGTGTTTCATGCAGGTATATTCGATAGTAAAATATATAGTAAAATAGATGATTACAACTTATTGGGCATCATTGCTTATTTTAATTCAATTTAACGACAATTTTGTGATGTGGTAATAATAAGGAGACATGACTTCTTTGGCCTACGGTATAATCTCCCCCAATTAAAAAAAATGCTATAAACCTGGACGATATGTTTATGAATTATTTGATGACTCGTGGGATCTCGATATTGATCCCAGAAGTAAAAATATATCCGTATAAATGTGTAATATTACCATAATCAAGAAATTTTGGAAAAATCTATTTTATACGTGTGAATATAAATAAAAAATTAGAACCATAAAAATGCGACCATCTTTACATACAGTCTTCAATGGTAATATAAATAAATAATAAAATATTAAAAATGCGAAAATATTACATGCAGTCTTCGATGGTGGTTTTGACTTACCTGAAGTGAAGCTACTATCGCAGATAGATACTCGTAGAATAGCTCAGACGCATGACCAGCCGGTGGTCGAAATGGCGTTAGTAAATAGTGAAGACCAAGAAGTGGCACCAAAAGTGACGTCGCCCTGAGAACAATATATTAAAATTTGCACATTCTTTGAAATTGCCATTGTATAAAATCGCATGGGCTCCTGGATAAAAAACTACGGGATGAGTGGAACAACGGCATCATATTTAAACCTGAAAAGTGGTGCAATAATTATTATAAATTAAAACACCACATGTTGTTTATATTTATCTTTTCAATTTTATATTTATTTCGTTTTAATTAACCAGCATTCTTGAAGGGGGGGAATCAGTACAAACAAACGTATAAAAAAGTACGATGCGCCATCTAGCGGCAGGTAAAATATCCTACCGATAGTTTTACCTACCTATAGATGGCGCAGCGCAGTCAAATGCTTGTCAAACTTTTATTTAGCCGTTAAGTACTTAAACCTTCCAAATAAAAATTTATACAAAAAAAAACATTTTCTTTTTGTTTCCCAAAGAAATATATTAAAAATTGCTTACTTGCTCGTACTGATTCACCCAGTCCTCATTGAAGGATGTCGGTTTATTAAAACACATCTATTTAATGTATTCAGTCTTTTTCTTTACTTAGATTTTATATAGGTTACACACATATTAACACAAATTTAAATGTTCGCATTAAAATAGGCTATTGCCTAGTTAGGTGATATTAAAATTGGATCACTGGAAACAGGTTTCGGTATATCATGTATCAGTTTCTTGCTTCTGGATATTTGTCTATGGCTTTTTAATTGTACATATTGTCCATTTAAGTGTATATTATATTGAATTACTAATTAAATTTGAAAGTAAATGGAACATTATAGATTTCTACGACATATATAATCAGGAGGATGCTTTAAAAAATGAAAGTATTGCAGTCACAACAGTGCAATCAAACAATCTAGATTTTAAACATTCGTTTGTTATTATGTTGATGTTCTATTTAGGATAGAATACCGTATAGGCATGTTTAGAAAGCCATCTATGGGGCAGTAGCACCATGTTTAGTAAAATATACGTGAAGATTATTCAATGTTTGAAACTACGAGTGCCATCTAGCTAGGTAAACAAATGCGCGAACCTAACCAGGAACGGACCGGAAGTCGACTCGACGGAAGTTTATTATATGTGCCTTAGAATATTTTTTTTATGCATTTAATTATTTCTAGTTTTATATACAAAATCCATCAAAACATATAGGATTGTTGGGGACTTTTCTCCCTGCTATTGTTACTATCCTCTCCAGTAGGAGGTTTACCTATTAGGTGACTTATTAAGTCATGCACCGACTAAATTAGTAATCGATTATTTTCAAGTTTAGAGAAAAGTGTGTTTAACTTACCTAAATGCTTGCAACGCTGTACTGGAAGGCCTTTGAGATCGTTGCAAGTGTGGCGCAGCCCTTAGCTTCGTACATAGTACCCTTACTATGTTGCATAGGAACAGCAAGTTGAGAAGGACAGTGCTCACCACCACTACCACTAGAACAGTAGTCTGCGATCGCTCGTTCATCCAGCATCTGTACCAAAAGTGATCAGATATTCAATAATCTTTAACGTCATATTTTATTAAACATGTTCTCGCCAGACTCGCAGACTTTTTGATACATAAAACTTTTAAAGGGCGACGTAAATAACATTTAAAGGGCGACGAAAATTAATTCAATAGATTTTGTATTAATTGATGGGACATAGGTGTTCATGTGGTCCATTAAGATGCAAAGTTACGGCTTTTTCCAAAATGTGTTTATTTAATTATTTAACTCGGAAATAATACGTACTAAAAAGATGTAATCGAAAAAGCCGCCATATTTTTTAAATTTATTTATTTAGTATCCACGAAAATAAAAATAATATCACCTTAAAAACCTAAGAATCTAATATTAAGATTCTGATGTCTCAATAAATTATTCGTTTTCGATAATTTAAAAAAATATGTTTTATAAAAAAATAAATTATTTGTTATGGGACACATATGTCCCATATGAGTCTCAAAGGCTTAAGAAATGAAATAATATAAACTTAAATACGTAATTATGCAGAACGTCAATATACAATAGTAGTATATAATATTTTTTTCCCGACGGATTCTATATGTTTCTCCCATGGAAATAACCGCCATAGATAATCAAAAGACTTTTTTTGTTATTATTATTGTCAAGATACAATACATTTTTCTACGCTACCGACAGTTTTAGGATTTGCGTGGCATCGCAACAACGGATTCCTATAAATTCTATAAGAATCCGTCGTCCAATCGTGGCGCCACGGAAACCGTAAATCTGCCGAAATATGTACGAGTATAAGGAGAACATAATTTTTCGTTTTTTTAAATCTGCCCCTGACCCCCTAGACCATTTCACGATACATTTTTTTCTCCGAGCCTTCTAACTCCCCCCTGAAAGCCTACAGCACCTACAAGGGAGCATTATCGCACACTTTGAGAAAGACTAGATTAAGTAATGTGTGGCTTTGACATTTGTGGATGTATACTTACGAGTATGTAACGGACCTTAAGTCCATTACATGCGATCAACAAATGCATCGATTTCCAGTGAAATCCACAGACACAATTCAGCTACTATTTTGACTCGTGCAGCTATGAATCAGCACGATGAAACAATACTTTTACTCGGAATATTTTGGATTGCATCATTTCACGGCCTATATAAACCGGCGAAAAAGCAACCAAATTATCATTCCCCGAGTGATCACCTTCCCCCAAGGTTGCGACGGCATATTCGGCACTCTCTCTAACGAGTTAGGTCAACGAATCCGGCTCTTTGGTTTCCTTTCCTCATTCTCCCTGTCTCGAAGCATCAGTCTGTAATCCCACAGACTCGAGCCGTGCCCAGTACAATATACTAGGAGCACACGCACAATCCTCATCCACTATTCCCACATAACCTCCGTCGCGCAACCCTCGCGTCTCGATAAAGTAATCCGGGCACTCGTTACTTCGGCAAGCGTTATAACTGGCAATATTAAACCTTCGATCAATAAATTCCTTCTACTTCACATCAAAACGGCCTTTCAATACTGAGATAACTCGTAAGTTGATACCACCACCTCACACCGAACAACCTGGAGTCTTGTGAGGGGTGTTCCCTCACAAGTACTTACGAACATACTTAATAATTTGGATAAGATTGATGGGGTGATAAACAATATTCATTTCTGCTAGGCCGAAAACATTCCCCGTTGCCATTATAGCAGTTATATATCTAAGAAGACAATAAAGTAATTTATTGAATGAACTATACTTATGCATACTCACTGGTTAGTATCTTCAATATCAGTACTAAGGCCTCTCATTGTTGCGTAGAAGATAATAGCAATAGCTGGAAGTCCCCATCCAAAGACCAGGAGCCACTTTAGGAGTTTCTTCTCGGATATGAACGCTGACACCAAGACTGTATGCAGGTAGAAGCCTTCACACAGCATCCAGGCGTAATTAGTGAGGAGGACGTACTGAATGATGACGTGGAGGATCCGACACCCAATCTGAAAATAGCTTCTAACATTCAATTATACTTCCATGGAGTCAGATTACACTTCAAAAAAAAAACTGTTCGGAAGTCGATAAAGCCACATTTAAATAAAGTCTGCAAGATGTTTCTTTTGAGCTGCCTTCTTAAAAATATTTCTTAGACATGCTATCATTACCGTATCTGTCCAACTGAATCACACAACAATATCTGATGTTTACAACATTATATTATTATGATTTTTATTATATCACATGAGCCGAACTAAATGCAGCGAGGCTGGCAACTAGGAAATTAGTATATAATATACATATATGAAAAGTTTGTAATCGAACAGAAAGAAAACAAGACATAGCAATGGACTATAATGTAAATGCCTATATACTATCCTATATAGTCATAGTAATAGTCATATTTTATTAATTCCAAAAAGTACACACTATGGAATACGTCATTTGACATTTGCTAGAAGTTATTACAACTTCATTACGTGTACATATACTTTTTATATGTAAGGGCAAGGCATCATCGGATCAATTATAAAAATCAAATCAAACAGACTCAAATAGCACAAATAAATATAATATATTTTTTTAAATAATCAATCAATAAGTTTTTAAAAATAGTCAATCAAAAAATATTAAAATAATCAGTTAATAAACAAGAAGTTTTACAATAAAATCAACACAGTACAGTAACAAAATACAGAACAATATAGATATTAAAAATGGTATTAAAAATTAAGAAGGCCTTGTCAAATTCATCAAAATTATGGAGAAGCATGGTTAAGTTTCTTTTTATGCATTTCCTAAATGAAACCTCTTGAAGTATTTTAGTTTAGTTTTTATTAGAGTTGAAAAATTTAAACCCCAAATATAAATATGTTCTCTGGTACAAAGAAAGCCGCACTTCGGGAATTACTACATTATTTTTATTGCGAGTGTTATGTTCATACAGACTCGAAGGCTTTTCCTCGTTTTTAAAATTTGCTTTCGCATAAATTAAGCACTGATAAATAAATTCAGATATAAAAGCAGCGAGGCTGGCAACTAGGAAATTAGTATATAATATACATATATGAAAAGTTTGTAATCGAACAGAAAGAAAACAAGACATAGCAATGGACTATAATGTAAATGCCTATATACTATCCTATATAGTCATAGTAATAGTCATATTTTATTAATTCCAAAAAGTACACACTATGGAATACGTCATTTGACATTTGCTAGAAGTTATTACAACTTCATTACGTGTACATATACTTTTTATATGTAAGGGCAAGGCATCATCGGATCAATTATAAAAATCAAATCAAACAGACTCAAATAGCACAAATAAATATAATATATTTTTTTAAATAATCAATCAATAAGTTTTTAAAAATAGTCAATCAAAAAATATTAAAATAATCAGTTAATAAACAAGAAGTTTTACAATAAAATCAACACAGTACAGTAACAAAATACAGAACAATATAGATATTAAAAATGGTATTAAAAATTAAGAAGGCCTTGTCAAATTCATCAAAATTATGGAGAAGCATGGTTAAGTTTCTTTTTATGCATTTCCTAAATGAAACCTCTTGAAGTATTTTAGTTTAGTTTTTATTAGAGTTGAAAAATTTAAACCCCAAATATAAATATGTTCTCTGGTACAAAGAAAGCCGCACTTCGGGAATTACTACATTATTTTTATTGCGAGTGTTATGTTCATACAGACTCGAAGGCTTTTCCTCGTTTTTAAAATTTGCTTTCGCATAAATTAAGCACTGATAAATAAATTCAGATATAAAAGTATTTTTTTTTTAAAGATCGGAGCGCAGTGATCGTCTCTTTTTAAACCAAATATCGTCATAAGAGCTTGCTTTTGCAGTATATATCCCATCCCTCTCTTTTCTCATCCTAGTAATAGTTCGATAGTGACTTATTTAAATTGATTAAAGTTTGATAATTATCATGTAACAAAATAATGTAAGACTGCAGTAGGAAACACTTAATCAGCCAGCGAAATATTCTAGTAAGATATCGACACAATTACATATATTTAAAAGGATTAAAAACACGACTGCCGTTACAGAAAGTGAAGTATTCCATTTACAACTATTTTAATTATGGTTTTTTTATGAAATCTTTGTGGTTTATGTGTTTATCTATATAGATACATGTATATTTCAGAAATGTACCCAATCAGACATTTCTTTTGACACTAAACACAATATATTTATGTTAATTTATTTATATTTGGACATTTGGAAATTTAGACAACTACTTACTTGATGTTTGGACAGTTAATATACCCTATGATACTCGGGACGACATACAATTTTTAACAATACCACTCACTTCTAAATCGGTTCAAGCGTTTAGTAGTTATGGTGGAATGAAGAAACGGAAAACATACATAGATGAATCCTGAACACATTACACTCCTTTATCGTTGGGCAGTCTTGTACCAATTAATGTAGCGCTGTATGTTTCCGAACATCAAATAAATAAATAATTAAATTATGATTATTTATTTTATTTTTTATGCCTACACCTAGTTTGTGATGTCAGGGGCTCTCTAGATGATCAAGCATGCTTGTCAAGCATCGCGTCGCGGGCTGGGAGGGGATCGTAACCCTCAGGAAATATGCAAATATTTTTTAAAATATTTGCCAATCATGCCTAATTTTGTAGTTTTTTACCAAGGAGTCACGTCATTCATCAATCAATTACGTCTAATTAACGTGACTCCCTGGTATAAACTACAAAATTAGGCATTTTTGGTAAATTGATATTTGCATATTCCTGCGGTTTACGATACCTTCCCAGCCCGCGACGCGATGCTTGACAAGCATGCTTGATCGTCTAGAGAGCCCCTCATACATGCTCTCATAAAATACATATAATTATATAATATATAAATATATTATATATGTTACGATTTTGCGCTAAATGAGATCTTATAAAATAACAATATTCAATGATAAGTAATAAAACCAAAATCGAAGACCTACAAACCGTATTATCAGCTATCACAGCGGGGTCTCGGATAACAGACCCGTACCAAATCAGCCATAAAGTATTGTTCAGCGCAAACGATGCGAACAGGTTGATATGGAGCGTAATTCGAGCACATCGAAGGGACCTAAAGGCAACGAAAACTATTATTATAATACCTATATATATAAAACAAGCTCTATGCAATTAATTTTAGTTAACAGAAAAAATATTCACTTCAAAATTAAAAAAAAACGGCAAACTATGTAAGAATGGCTCATAATCGTTATCGAAACGAACGATTAATTATGAATAAATTGTTTAACCTATTCGGACCTGAGATATCCCAAATACAAAAGTCTTTTGTGTTCTTCTTTTGAAATAGTATCGAAAATCGAGACAAGGTACTCACACAATTGTACGGGTACCTTTATAGATAATAGGGTAAAACCGGGGTAGATACTGCACTGGGATAGACGCCTCGTTTCTAAAAACGCTACTACCAAAAAACGAAACAGCAAACGCGTTATTTAAATACGCGCCACATGCGCCCCCTACCTAAGTGACACACAAGCTGTTGTGCGGGGTGGACGTTTCTTGCTTGTGTGTCTAAATACATTCGCAGCGGACGCGACGAACGCATCAAATTTCAAAATTTCACTGCTCCATAACTTTATAAGTAATAATGGATTACATTTTATTTTAATTGTGTTAATACATTGGCTCATTGAGAACACATAAAGAAGTCAATCACTGGTTTTTCGAATTTATTTACTTAAAATACAAAGAAACATCTATCCCTAGCGTAAAGGATATAATAGTCCCCCCGAGTTTTCAAAGGATAGATCCCTCTATACTGTAAGAGCCCTGTCAGCGTATTTGAGAAATGTTTTATTATATTACGTCATGACTATTTTGGTACTTACTAATAGATATTGTGATGTGTGTGTGGGTGCTTGCATGTCAATTAGGTGTTTTATTCATGCCTACTTTGCTTATTGTAGGTTAGCCATGCCAAGAAAATACAAAAGAATGTACGAGCTTTGACAGCTACAATAATACGAATTTTAAATCTGATTGGCTTTAGTGTATAATGAGCAAGAAGTAGCTGCACGAAACATGCACACTTTTTAAGAACTCAAGATATGGAAAATTCAAAGCGATTTTCGGTTAGACCTAAATGAAGAAGGTAGTATCTACAAATACCTACGTTGATTTTCTATTTTTTAAAAATAAATACTAAGGTCAAACGAAATCTTTTCTATTTTTAATTTTTATTTTGTTAGAGATGTACCTATTCATATATTTCATTATAATTATGCGTGCCAACCTATATCTAAAGATTATAAATAAATCTTATATTGTGATAACTTATTGTTGATAATTATTTAAAAGGGCATCTATCCCCCATCACAGGAATCTATCATTCGAACCGATTTCATAGTGAGGAATCTATCCATATAGGTAGGCATCTATCCCCAAAAAAATTGTTTCGCAAGAACTTAATTTCTGCAAAACCAGTAATAGCTAGTTAAACAAACACGGATTATAAAGCTATATAAATGATTATACTAACTATATTACAGGGATAATCTATTCCAATATATTTGGTATTAACATAATGAGGTTACATAATATAATATACCTATCTATCGTATAAATCGTACCCACATATTTGTGTGTCTTAGGAACTCATGATTACCCATACAATTGTTTTGGCAGGATCCGAAAGGGTTAATTAAAAAGGAAGTAATACGAGATGTCAAAATTTAGCTAAAATATTAGGAAGTGCCTCGGGTACCGACGAAGACTCCCGAAAAAACACTCGAAAGCCACCAGTAAAAAAATGCATAGTACCGGCCGACACGCGGCCACCGTCTTTCGTAATCCATAGATGTTAGATAAAGTACTAGTTAAGAAGAAAATCTTCGGATGGACAATTAGAATATCAAAAGGGACTTCAAGAAGAGTGCAAGAAATCTTATATAGTTCATAATTCAAAATAGTCCAGAGGTGATGTGGAAATCAAAATAGTCATATCATTCAAGTCAAAAAGGCCTAAAGAGTAAAAAGGATGTTTATTTATTGTTATGTACCTATAAAGTTATGTATATCTGAACCCTGATGAAAAATCTAAGGTCAGGGCATTGCGGTGATATTGATTGAAAATTGGAGGGGGAGATTGTTTTCTGAAATATTTATTAAATATCTTACCATCAAAATGGTCAATGACAAAATTAAGAAACATAAACTTCTTTACGTATTTTAACTCTATTAAGTAACATTAAGGAACATTTAGTGAAATAATAAAGAAGATTTTTAAATAAAGTGTTAATGATACGATTATAGTAGGAAACTATTTAATTTAATCGAAAAGGGCTACAGGGGTATCTCCATGGCAAATTGTAATATTTTATCTATTAAAATCAAAACTAAGAAGCGCCGGTCTCGATGCGTCGAGATTACAACGACTGATGCTCGTTCTTTCTGCCGTGGAGAGAACCCAAAAACTTTGATGTACAAATACATTCCACAGACAAGCTCTTCTATAACAGAACGTAAGAGACCAGCATCAAACCGCGAAGCAACTGGGAATTGCCACGCACGCGGGCTTTTTCCAATTCCTCATTACAAAGTCCTAACGGATTCGAAGTCGCTTGCGTGGCTTCTACTTGCTGTAGCGGCGTTTGTCACCGATCTATCATTCGGCAGCCAGTGGACGATACTCTACGAGTGCAGGCAGTTATGTCGAATTTATTCCGAGTACCAGCGCTGGCAAGCAGCAGCTACCGAAATTTTATAATCAAAGAAAATGAAACATCGTATTTGGTTTTTAATTATTTTACATTTATGAAATGACAAGTATGACTTACTCTAAGGTTAATAAGGGTCACTATTTCTTGATTCACCTAGATATCATAGTGTACAATAAAAAAAACAATCGTTCCTTGGTAAAGTATGACTATTGCATATGTTATATGATAATATCTATTTTGATAAATATACAAATACGTACCTAAAATATGATAAAACGCCTAGAGATAATAGTAATGCAACCAGTGATATTGCATATCCGACTTCGTAGACTGTTGTAACTGATTGTCTCATCTAAATAAAACAAAGACTATATTAGTAAATGTAGAGGGAATGTACATTTTAGCTATGAATGAAAGCGTGCCTCGAATCTCGATTATGTTTCTTCATAACTACTTGCTCCAAGCACACGAGTAAATACACGCTCATGCGCTCCAAGCACTTGTTTTAAAAATCATTTTCTTGAAAAATATTCCGAGATATTATAAAGGCAAGACAGAGGGAGCCAAAGAGGAACCCCCCCCCCCCCCTCCTAGGTGGGTGGCGGCGCTGTGGTAGATTAAGAAAATCCCACTAAAACTTATATGGAAAAGAGAAAGGGGTTTCTAAAGCATGATGCCAACGGAGGTTCTCAGTTCTAGAATGGGTATAAAACGAAAAACATGGTTTCGAGGTCAATTTCAATTTATTTTTCTAAAATCTTTGCAGATTGTTGAAGCTTACTTTATATATCAAAGTATTTCAAAGTTACAAAGTACACTGATTGTTCATTAGATATAAACCATCAAGGAAAAACACACGTTTTACAGATTTTCAGTTTCCTACTTCTCACCAGGCTGCATCGCACGAAAATAAATTTCATATACTAAATAAAGGTTAAATATCAACGATCTTAAAATTAGTAGAAAATTATTCAATTAGTAATCAATTTCAAATATAATAATCGTAAATAATATTTAAATAACGAGAGAAAAGAAAAAAAAACAATTTAACTAAAAGGTACTAGAATGGTCACTGGAATAATAAAATAAATAATAATAATAAATTGTATTCAATTGTCAGAATTTATAAATAGTCAAAAATAATAAAAGCAAATAAAGATAATTATTTATCAAAAAAGCACTAAAATGTATACAGATATCTAAAAATCATAAATACTAATGAGAATGCACAAAAATGTATCCTATGCAATCTAAATCATAGTACTCCGCGCTAATCCACGGCGGAGTGGAATAAATGGTATGCACATTGGTTTATACGTATGAGAACGGATAATATTTTAAGAAACAAAAACAATTTTTTTTGCCTTCTTATACATTCCGGAGACTTTCATTGTGGCCCTCGTTTTAGAGCTATACATTTAGAACTTATAGGAGAAAAAAACCGTTTCGAGCCACCTTATGCAAAAGAAATAAAGTGTTTGCAATTTCCTCCCTCCACATAAATAACAAATATTTACCAACCGACAGATCATCCATATTGACACAGGTCGTATAGTTAGCCCATTCCTTTTGAGAATCAGGATGATGGAACCATGTGCCGTTGGGCTCACATACTTTGTGCGCAGTTCCTGGAGCAAGGAAATAAACATTAAAGCTTGGCATCCGGCAACAGACTCTCAGGTTCGGGTGAAAACAATATTCTTTCGTAGTATTTATAACGTAATATTCAGTATAGAAATTCATGGGCAAAATTTGCTTAACCCTTCGAGTAGCGGCATAATTTCATGGCAGAACGCGGCAATTTATTGGAATTTCTTGCAATATCGCCGCACTCGAAAAAAGTACTATAACTATGGAACTACTATAGAAATAATAAAAAGAATAACTGTGCAATGATTGCATTGAAATTACGTATATAGAATATTAAAATCTCATTTTGTAAAATAATTAGATAATTATGAATAAATATGAGAAAGTCGAAAAAGTGAAAAAAAACTCAGCATTTCTAACTTGTAATTGTCTTACGGAAAAATACGGAACCCTATTTAGAAATTGTAAATACTATCGTGATCATTATAAGATTCACAATCAAATGCATTATTTCGGTTTGCTTATTTATATACAAAAATATTTAGATTAGCTCATAAAAACCAACAAAATTTTTGATGATTTCTCGAAAAAGATGTTTGACAATGGAATTTTACCAGAAATATCAGCAAAATGTTTCTATGGTACTAATGAGATATTTGGTATGGATTTTAGGATGCGTTCGAATTTGAAAATAATATTACTGTGCGCTCCAGGAGCAAGCCGCCAATATTGGTCATTAAGTAGTCAACGGTGTTCTGATATGCAACCAAATTTGGTCGTTACGTAGCTGAATTGTTAAAACGCTCTAGAACGCTTTTCTGTTAGTATCATTACAATCATTACTAATTTATAAAATAATAAAAAAACTCTCGTTAATCTTAGAGTGGTCGTTTAAAAAAGGGGTTTAAATTTAACAGCGTCGAATATGTATCTGTGAAATGGAATAAGCTAAAATTTTAAAATTCAAAATACTCGCCTAATGAAATAAGCATATGCCTGTTTTAGACCATTTCACAAAAATCTATACAGGACGGTTGAAACGGGAGGTTGAAATGATAGTGTTTAAAATGTGTATTTGATTTAAATTAAATATCATAGGATTGTGAAATTTGGTTGAAAATCTCGTCTAAGATTTAGGCATAGACACGTGTAAGATACAACCCTTAAATTATTCTCTAACCCCAAAATTCAGTTTTTTTAAAAAAGTCGATTATGTAATTATTAAAATGACTAGAATATCATGACCTTGAAATTTTGGTGATATAATATTGTTAGAAAATAAAACTTAACCAAGTTTTACTTGATTGAAACGGGGGTTGGAAATTTTAATATAACGAACCGTTCGATCAGTCAAGTGGAATAGAAAAAGATCTGAAAATTCAGGTAAAATACACTACCCAATAGAAAAAACAAGCACATTTCAAGAAATTGAATAAAATTAACCCTAAACTGATAGAAACATGGGCTGAAATGTTTATACATAAAACGGTTATCTGGTAAATGGAGTAGGAGAGGATGTCGGTTGGGCGAAAAACTACTTCATAATATAAATATACACGTGTTCGAGTATTTGAAATAAATCATTAACTGGTCGAAACAAGGGTTGACATTTTAGTTCTGTAAGTGATTTTCTTCGGAACGGAAAAGAAAAGGTTTTAGAAATTGACGATGATTCGACATTGAAGAAATTCCCCTACTGTAGGCACTGTGCGTATTGGAGACAGTTCAATGAATTATTGAACACATGTCATCGGTCCAAACGGTATTTATTCCACGTAACTGTATATTATTTATTGTAGCACTGTATAATGCTTACCGTAATAAATAAATAAATAAATGATAAAGACCTCTCCAAAATAAAGACTTTCAGTGTCTGTTCGATACTTGTCACTATAGAATGATTTTTCAAACTGTGCTTCGGTTAGGAAGCTAGATGCAGACTTCGTAAAATGAAGCGTAAAATACAGAGCTTTACTTCTCCGCTCAATGTAATATGGAACCCGCGCTAAGTGTATTATTGTATTGCCTAATATACAGATGTAAAACATTTAACAAATATTATATAATTCTCCCTGTATTTCCCTATTTCTGCCTCAGCATAGATATTTATAAGAAAGTACATATACACCATCTTAGTAATGTAGAAGGAAAACAAGATAAAATTCAAGCAAGCATTGTGTTCAGTTAAGCGACATATCGCTGTATTTCAGGCTATAATTCAATCTGACATAATAATATATACGTTGTAACTATTCTTCAAGAAGCATTAATAATATGTACGGAACTACATAAAGATAGCAGCTAAGAAAGCCTTGAAACATGAAAAGCGATTCCGATTAGGAAAAAAGTATTTTATGAATTGATGAGGTGTTATAAGGTTAAATGTACCAAAAATCGAATTCGTTTAATGTTTAACTGGTTTGGCAAGCATTAATTTTTATCTAAATGTATTGTCTTTTAGTACTTACTGTTGGAGTCAAATCCGGTGATGAATGATGGGCATGACGCGTATGCCGTTTGACCTGCAGGCGTGTGTGGCCAGCATGCCCAACTATCAAAAGTTCCAGGACAAAACAGACCTAAAATTAAGAAAATTAAAGTATCAATTAGGGTGTATTCAAGCCACATACAAAACACTCACGCAGACTCACACATACACCCTTAGCTAACGATGACAGTTAAATGGGACATTAACGCGTTGAGATTGACAGCTCCCTAACTAGCTTCCGAAATGGACAACGGTAGAGAGGTTCGCCGGCAGCTCAAAAGTCGGACTCGTCTCAAGAAAACTAGATGCCGTACATCCAATGCGTCGAATATACCCACGTCGGAGGTGGTACCGAAAGTCAGCCAGAATGATATTCGACTGGCAGAAAGGCATAAACCAGGAACTAGTTCATCGTGCGTAAATTCAGGAACACTGCGGATGAAATTCGGTGTGCGCCATTCTAAAATGACAGCGTCCCGGAAAATTATACGGGAAGTCGGTAAAGATAACAATCAACATCTTCATTCATTTAATTCAATATCTACACCAGGGGTACCCAAACTTTTTTGCCCCGAAGACCACTTGCTGTTTTTTTGTCTCTTGTGGACCCCCTGCCTGCTAGTTGACTTTAAATGTGTTTCGACATCTGGCACAGTACTGATCGCTTATGGTTATAGGTTATTATAAGGTATTTGGCAAAGTGGACAGTTATAATAAATGAAAAACATGCCCAATATTTATTCCTATAAAAAGTTCTATCTTTTTAACTTTTAATAAAAAAATGGAAAAAACAATATACGTACTTATATATAAAAAAAAATAAAATATTTTTATCTATTGAACGGGCCATGTAGCGGTAAAATATCGCTATTAAAGAACATTAGCGATATTACACCTACCACTAGATAGCGCATCGTGCTCATAGCTTTTTATAATGATAAAAAAATCTAAAAAGAAATTAGAATTTTAGAAGAATGTTTTTCTAAAAATTCTCGCTAAAAGTTGCTTAGTTTGTCGTACTGATTCGCCCGCCAAAAGGATGTCACTTATATAACAACTCACTATGTATATTCCCGACACGCCGATATTTCGTCCTCGTTTCTATAACAATGTAGGAAGAGGTATATTGTATTAAGGCGTAGCTCCAGTTGTAAGTATATATTATATTATAGAATTTACAACTTTACATAATAACTATATCCGAGTTTCGTCATTATTTTATTTATAATTTATGAGCTAATAGACGCACAGCGAAGAATAGTGGAGTTTCAGTCGTTCCTATGACACGCTAAAGTACAACGATATATCTCAAAAGAATAAATCAATAATTATCGAGTAAGGCATCTTGTGTGTCAACACATCAATAGCCGATAGATGAAAACGACCCTTGCCCGTATCGGCGGCCGCTATAAGTCCTCTTGGAAGATAGACGCGAGGGGGCCTTATGTTGGTCATGCCTATAAAGATTTTTTTTGTATATTTTATAATTTAATATTGTTACTCTTTACAATAACACTAAATATTAATACGAGTATCATAAACTTCAGAACTAAAACTACAAAAGTAGGAGTTATACTTGAGGGTAACCCGACTAGTTTGGATGTGTTTCAGATGAACTTTGCTGTATTTTCTCTTCAGGGCTTTATGCACGAATCGATAAATCGATGCATGTTTTCCAGATTTCATTTGTTTATTCTTGCTTTTGGAAGAACTGCTAGATTAATTTTTATGTCGTGTTTTGTATCGGATAAAAATTCATTTGCGCTATAATAACATTTATATTTTAGGCATTTTTTCAAGTGTTCGTAAAGGCATTTAGAATGCTGCTGAATGCTTAACTCGTAATTTATAAATATATGGATGGTTTTTTAAAATAAAATTACTATACTCCAGTATATTTGAAGAAGCATCACAAGACATGTTGGGAAACAGTCTAGTCTATAGGTTGTATGGGGCGTTATCCAAAAAAGTCTAATGACTTTAAAGCTAATGAAGATAAAGCCGACTTAAAAATTATACTTAATATTTGCACTACAATGTTCACGTTCCATCATAATGGCTTTTAAGAGCACGCCGAAACAAAATAACAAAAATAATAAGAATCTATTTCATCAATGGTACATGTACAGAGCAGTTGGGCAGTGTCTACTACAACGGGCGAACCCGTCACCCCAGGCTGGTATAACGATATGTGATCATTCTTTCAGCCGTGGAATGAGCTTAGAAGACTTAGAGACAATACAAATCTACTGTCTAGCTATGGCAATATGCCCGACGGAGGCCAACGCCTCCTGGCCAGGTACCGGGAAAGGTATCCATCGGGCAGTCTCGCCCCCTGTCTAACAGTTTTGGAAGGATATCTTCGTCTGGAATTAACCATTAGGATATCTTCTTCCTCCCGGCTGCTTACTTGGCCGAGGTCGCTTACGCGGCCTCTACCTGTTGTATTTCAGCGGTAATTCAATAAGAATTTATCGCGGACCTGGGCATTCTTTGCCCGTCATACCACTCGGGATCGGGTGACCGATAGGTAATTTAAAGAATCGTTTGACAACAAGTCAACATCCACCCCCCTGCTTAGAAGACAGTATATTTCAATAGTCTCCAGACTCCTTAAGCAATTAGTCAGAGGACACAACCGATTGGCGTCGCTGAACGGTGCGCAATCCGTCCAGTAGCGCCGGGAGGCAATTTCATCCATCGATATATAGATATGCTCTCAGATACAAATAGGTTGGCTCCATACCCTTTGCTCGTAGATCATGTGACAGAGAGAGCAATAAATTGAACAGTATGCGAGAGAATAGCGCGCCAATATGCTTCGCGGCAGCTCTCACACCGGAAACGGTCGGCTGTCTGCCAGCGTACTGCGACCAAACTACTACTGGCCGGCTTTCAGTAGCGGTTTTGAAGTGGTCATCTTCGAGCGCGAAAGGCGCATCTAGGGTATCATATATCGATGATCCCACCAAGAGAAACCGATCCGCCAGCCGCGAAATCTAAGACGCAATAGTCTTATTCGGGGTAGCCTTCCACAAGAGGAGGCTTCTGAATAGGAGTCGAATTTTTAGTTGGGCCGATCCGAGAACAAAATGGATCTTATGTCCCAAGATGTACGAAACCATTCGCTACCACATGTACAGAGCAGTAAAAATATCTAAAGTACGGGAAAAAGAACGTTCCGATGGGGTAATAAACCGAGCTGTCAACAAGGATGCTGCTAACGTCGATATTGCTTAACGATGAATTACGCTTGCTCGATGAAACAGTATTATACATCTGCATTTATTATAGTACCGATTGCTAGATTTATTAATATTTTCGGTTTAAGTATTATTTTAGAATTAGAGTAATTAAATAATGACCTAATTATGTGATGTGAGTTATGAAATGAGTACTTAATAGATAACTGATTATCATAGCATGGCATATCATAGGTCATTATAAATTTCTAAAGTCATTATAGACCAGGGTCGATAATTTTAAAAATGGTAAAAAGTGAAAAAAAATAATAGCAAAAAAATGAAACCCGTCAAAAAAGGACGAGAATATAACAAAAATGAAAGGAAAATTAATTTACGGGCGATCTGAGGTCGGGAAGTGGAAGGGGGTGAGTTTTTAACGGTTAAAAACGGTGTATCTCAATTTCTGGCAAAACTACAAGTCCCATGAAAAAAAATTAAATGTCAAAGTTGTAGGTAATAAAGAGACCTACAACTTTCGTTATTACACTTTTTTCACATTACCTCAAAATTTATGTGAAAAATTCAAATAATCAAGTTTTTGGTTTTTTATTTTTATCTTATGCAAAAAAAATTTTTACCTTTTTATGTCCTAAAGACACTGTAATTTTTTTGATTTGAAATATTCATTTTTTCACCCTATTTTGACCTAATATCGAAAAAACACCCTAATTTTCAATCGAAAATTCTCGCGTCAAAATATCAGCTTTTTAAAAAAAGTCGAGGAGTATTTTGTTCGTTGAAATCTCTTCTTTCTGATAATGTAAAAAAATATATACATTACTATGGTAAATGTTCTCAGAAAATGCAAAGAAAAGAAAGTTTCCTTGCTATGAACCTTGCTATGCAGATTCCAAAACATTTTTTTTTCATAGGACTTGTAGGTTCGCCGGAAATTGAGATAGACCGTTTTTTACCCTTAAGAACTCACCCCCTTCCACTTCCCGACCTCAGATCGCCCGTAAATTATTTTTCCTTTCATTTTTGTTATATTCTCGTCCTTTTTTAACGGGTTTCATCCTACTATAATTTTTTTTGGTTTCAAAAATTATCGACCCTGGTCTATTAGTAAAATGTTATCGTGGCATTTTATAATAATGAGTCCCACATATGTATATTATAAAATGCTGCGCGAATAAAACATCATTACTTGCCAATCAGTCGAGCAATGGAGACCATATTTTCTAACCTGGAGCTATAAAAGTTGAAGGGTGATATTAACATGCAGAATCGGTGCTTTATACATAACATTTTGACGAAAATATCTCAATAATATAATAATCTGCTAAGGTTGCGATACGCATCCCTACAAGTAGGTAGTAAAAGGGGCGGGGCCGACCTAATGATTTATTGCCTCACCGGAACGTTCCTTTGGCCCGCACTATAGTGGGTTGGCAGCTACAAAAAGACAACATTGATGGAGAACGCACTCAGTTAAAAAACTATTAGATATTCATTGCACCCTGTTGGAGTGGTTGACTGTGACTAGTGGATTCTAGGAGAGATACAAAAAATTGAAAAATAATATTAGGTACATATAATCAATTGTTTATTTTAGAGATCTTTTTTATATTCGAAGCTGAAAGGTATTATGACTAGAATGTAATAATGCTTAGTCCATTCAAGAGCCTGCAGCTGCGTAGGCGAAAGGGCCTTTGTTCGAAGATGACTTATGCCTGGTTATTAAAGGGAGAAAGGCGTTTTTTCCTTACAATTTTCATTGCAAATTTGGCGAGGAGAAGTTGCATGCGGTGTTCATATTTAGGATGGCCGATTTATAACCTTAACCATATAGCTATAATCTTAAATAAATTGCATTACTCCGTCAAATGTTTGTTGCGTTACTCCGACCAATGTTTATGAAATTCGAAATTTAAACTCATATATAGAAATGTTAACACTACTTTAAATAAATTAGGTATGTTTAGAGTAACAGCAGTTTTATTTTTACACGACTGCTCAGCAAAAAATGAGTGTTATATGTTCAGGGTTCATATATGCATGTTTTCCGTTTCTTTATCCCGCCATAACGCTTGCACCGATTTAAAAGTGTGTGGTAATGTTACAATCGTTATGTCATTCCAAGTGTCAACCTTAACTGTCCAAATAACAAATGTCAACAAATTTCCAAATGTCAATAAATTAACATAAAGATATCGTATTTAGTGTAAAATCAAAGGTCTGATTACGTACATTCCCAAAATATACATGTATCTATAAGGATAAATACATAAATCATAAATATTTCATGAAAATACCGTAACAAAAATAATTATTAATATAAGGGGCTCTCTAGACGATCAAGCATGCTTGTCAAGCATCGCGTCGCGAGCTCGGAGGGGATCATAAGCCGCAGGAAACATACAAATATTTTTTAAAAATATTTACCAAAAATGCCTAATTTTGTAGTTTATACCAGGGAGTCATGTTAATTAGACGTAATTGATTGATTAATGACGTGACTCCCTGGTAACTACAAAATTAGGCATTTTTAGTAAATATTTAAAAAAATATTTGCATATTTCCCGCGGTTTACGATGCCCTCCCAGCCCGCGATGCGATGCTCGACAAGCATGCTTGATCATCTAGAGAGCCCTTAAGCTTACTTTCTATAACGGCAGTAGTGTTCTTTTATTGTTTTTAATATATTACCTTGCTTTTCATATTATTAATAACTGCTAAGAATATTTAGAAGAAGAAAAAAGTATAAAATAATTTTGAATAATTTATATTTCCGACTATATTTTTTAATATATATATCCGTCATGTTTTTTATACTATATCCGTCGTGTTTTTTATTCTTTTTAATATATTTACTTTTCTTTCCTAGGAACTTTTTTCCGGGGGAGAGATCTCTCGTATTTATATATGTGTGTGTATGTATAATAATATTTTAAACATTATTAGGTATGCATATGTCTATATTTAGTCCCTGGCAACGTTTAAAAATGAAATATATGACATTTTCTCATCTACAACATTCATTCTAATATTTTTACACTACATTATACTACAAGAAAGATAATGTGAAAAAACGATTAAGCCATATTTTTTTCAACATGGCAATGCAAACAGGAGTGAGGGAAGTAAACAAGCCGTAGCATTTAATGACCTTAGCAAAAATCAAAACTAACTTTTCTTTCAGTACCAGGTATGTTATTGTTACTGCCAGCCCTTTGTACAGGAACCAATTATTTTCACAAATAAATATTCTATTAAAAACTCCTATACAATATTTTTAACCAACACCGGAAATGCTGTGTTTCCAATTGGTTTCTCTGCTGTTTTCACGTTTCGTATCGAAAAATGTTATTATGTCTTGCAAAGCAAAGCGTATGAAGCTTGCTATATTTCTCTGGAGAGGTCGGCTACGCCACGAAAACTGACTGTTTATTCCCCACTAAATAACTACGTTGCACGGCATTCCCAAGTGTTTGCCTTTCGAGTACATAAGTCTCATTCGATTTTTCTACCGCGTATCTCATAGAGGCATAATATATGACTATTTTGTCACTCGTATTATGTGGCAGAGTAATAGAATGGTAATATTGACATTGAAATTACACCGTGGTCCAAAATAACGTTGACAAAATTTAACAAATAAATATATTAAAAGGAATAAAAAACTCGACTGCCGTTACAAAAAGTAAATTACTCTATTTACAATTATTTTTATTACAGTTTTATTATGAATTATTTGTGGTTTATATATTTGTCTATACGGAGTGTTATTACTGCACGGGCATTTTTTTTGGGTGAATTAGTACAACAAAGTAAGCAACTTAATTTTTTTTTCGAAAAAACTAAAAAAAAATAAAAAATCACTTGTTTTTAAAATTTGTTTTGTTTAAATTTTATTTTTAAATATGACGATAAGCTATGATCACGATGCACTATCTAGCGGTTGGTAAAATGTACCTGATATTGTATATTTACGACTTATTACCTACCGCTAGATGGCGCAGCGCGATCAAACGCTTCTCAAACGTTTATTTAACAGTCAACTTCTTCAAATTTTCAAATGTGAAAACAACAAAAAAAAAATCCCAAAAAAAAATATGTATGTTTTTAAAAAAAAAATAATATCAAAAGTTGCCTACTACGTTGTACTGATTCACCCACAGAAAAAAATAGCCCGTATAAAACCTACTAATATTATAAACGCGAAAGTTTGTATGTATGTATGGATGTTTGTTACTCTTTCACGCAAAAACTACTGAATGGATTTTGATGAATCTTTACAATAATATAGATTACACATCAGAATAAAACATAGGCTATAATTTATAAAGATATATGGTTTTCTATCATCATTATCACAATTTTCCATCACCACGCGGGTGAAACTGCTGGGCGCAGCGAGTACATATATATTTTCGGAATGTACTTCATCAAACCGTTCATCTATACTAATATTATAAAGAGGTAAAGTTTGTGAGGTTGTAGGAAGTAATCTCTGGATCTACTGAAACGATTTTCAAAATTCCTTTACCAATTGAAAGCCACGGTATTTATGAGTGTCATAGGCTATATATTAATCCGAAAAATGAAAAGACTTTTTCGTGGTAGTCGTAATTGCAAAGTAAGTCGGAGAAAAAACCGTCGAACGAAAACGTTTCTAACTAACGCTGCCTTAACGATGAGAGATATATGATTAAGTTCTAGAGAAAAAGTTGTAGAGCTTGATAATGCCTAATAACTTTTATATTTGTCACAAAAAGTAGTATTTTATGTTTAAAAAAATAATTTAAATCGTTAGGTCATGTTTATTGGTTATATTATCAACAATTATGAATTCATATCAAAATAAGTAAATTTATCGTCTCTAAAACAGAAGATTTTTCCCTTTTACTGCATAAATGGTTATAGAGATAAGACACTCATAAATAAGACACTCACAAGAAGACACTCACAAGAAGACACTCACAAGAAGACACTCACAAATAACGGTAATATAGTCAAATTGGCATGCAAATACATACATAAATATGCAGTAAAAATATAACCCTTCTTTTGGCAGTCAGGAAATAAACCATAGCACTCAGTACTAACCGAACCACACTCATAATTTCATCACAAGTAAAAAGTTTTACCGCCCAACGAAGTGGGCACGGGTTAGCTAGTTTTACAATAAACACGATTCATTTATGGTTATGTATGAACAGTTAGAGATTAGAAAATTTAGACACTTACTTTTTTAATACTATGGCAGTTAAGGTACCCTATTACACACGGGATGACATGACGATTCTAACAATAGCACATACTTCTAAATCGATTTGAGTTCGATTGTGTGTTTGAGAACGTTTTTCATGAACATTTTCCAAAATACTAGGCAAGCAAGCGTTAACGTACGAATCTACAGACATAGTCCTTTGGTTTAAAGGGAAATTGTGATGCTATTTTAACCATATTAAAAGGAAATTATTTAAATATATTAAAAGGAAATTAAAAGACGACATACAATTACAAAAGAGTGAACTACTCTATTTATAATTATTTTTATTACGGGTTTTTTAAGAAATATTTGTGTTTCATGTTTTTATTCATATGGGTACATATATATTTTTGAACTGTACTCAATTATCAATGAATCTCCAAATGTCAATGAATTAATAAAATTATATGGTGTTTAGTGTCAAATCAAAGGTGATTTGACACTAAACACCATATAATTTTGTTAATTCATTGACATTTGGAGATTTGGATATTTAAATAACTATTGGCTTGATATTTGGACAGTTCAAGTACCCTATGGCACTCAGGATGACATAACGATTCTAACAATACTACATACTTCTAAATATGTTTTAATGAGCGTTTAGTTTTGGTGGAATTAATAAACGGAACACATACATAGATGAACCCTGAACACATTACACTCCTTTGTTGATGGGCAGTCGTGTAAAAATCGGTTGTAGCCAGATAAGACTTTCCCGGCAGGTAGCCAAAGACTGATTTCATCAGAATATTTATTTCATCAATAAAATCGATGAGCGCCCTCTCTTGACCGATTGACGAACCCTGTTGCGACGTCTGGAAAATGGAAATCATTGCGTTGTCTGAGCATTTACAAAATTATAGATTTTTTTTAGAATCTTTAAAATAGAGCAATAAAAATATCATTACGAAGTAATCCTAGACTACGAATGATTCAGCACAAATACAGAACTCCTCCAACGTGTATGAAGCATGTGTGTAGACGTGTGTTTTCTTTATTAATTTTAAAAATCTTGAAGGCTAATCAACATGGTTTTTCTGGCCAAAACTATTTTTAAAAATGCTTTTCGCTATGTTTTTTAAACGAGGAGGAATAATAGCTTTATTTGAAATCGAAAAAAGGCAGTGTTAGATAATTCACATTTTCGACGCCAGTCATCTGTTAATTTATTGGACTGTTACATGATAAAACTTTGCTTGGCCACATCGGGGTCTGTACCGAAATAGGAAGAAAAAGGGTTGCAGTTAATAGCTCCAGTGCATTTATACCATAACTATATCGTATTTCGTGGTAAATAAGATGACTGATTGATTACATTCCGAAAATATATATGTATCTACATATAATATATATGAATAAATATTTCATAAAAAAATGGCATAAAATAATTATAAATACAGTAGTTCACTTTTTGTAGCGGCAGTCCTGTTATTTATTCCTTTTATTATATTTACTTGTTGTTATTGATATTACATTGAAAATTATATACCAACATAATACAATTATTCGCCAAAATGTTCGTGAACGTTATTTTGGGCCGACCTGTATAATAGAAGGTAAATAGGTACAAGCCGCTCTGTGACAAATTGGTTTGCGTCTCTTATACAAGGAAAAGATGGTGGGAAACGATGGGGCGTCAACATTATGTCCATTCACAATTGAATTCAATATTTATCGAATATTGAAAGTTTGTAGAATCTGATAAATAGAACACTTATAGTGTCTGTAATGTTTTTAAAGTATTTTTTGGAGAAAATTTATATATTTTTTAATTCTTTGAAAATATTTTAAAGAGCTTTTTGCTGGTCTATAATGTTATGTTTGGTGAATGTTTTCTGACCTATAATATGCGAACGATCTAAAAATGTTGAAAATATGTTGGAAATAAACATTTTAACTATACATGTTTTCTGAATAATTTCGGAGATGTGGTCACCAATATTTCAGATTAACCATGTCCTGGGCTTATTGGGTTTTATTTTGAAATCTCAAAAAATACGAATATAAAATATTCGAAATATTTTTTAATGCATTTTGAATGAGACGTGTTTACTGAATAAATAATATTTAGCAAAAATAAATTACATAATAAACGAGAAAGACTATATTATATTGTTTTTTTTTACATTTTTACATTTTACAAAATATGCTTTTTTTACATTTTACATTGTTTTTGTTTGTTTGATTTTCTCCCAATAGCAACAATAAACTTGAAATGATATGGTACAGAACAATAATCTTATTATCATAGTTGAGTATTATACGATATTGTTGAATTCGTCAAATTTAAAGCAAAAACTTTATAAAACTGCAAATGGCCATGCACCACCCACACATTCCAAAATATGCCTGCTCCTAAATATGCTTTTAAATGCAGTGTCATCAAAAGCAGTCCCATTCTTTTTTTGTTTTCCTTGGCCTACAAATTGGCGGAGCGATAGGGAGATATTTTGTCGGAATTTCGATATCTTTCATCGTTTCCGAATTATAAGCAATTTTCGAGTATTGCTTTTTCGATTTACAGCTGTCCCCTTTCCAGGCTCCCCCCTCCCCCCATCCTACCCCCTCATTACTTCCAGCATCCCTTAAACATCTTGCCCCCTGGCGGGCCTCAACCATTCATGATATCATTTCAGCGAGGAGTAGGTGTGAAAAATAAGATAAATGAGAGCCAATATTTTGAATATTTTAAGCTACCTTACTTTGCAGTATCGTAGGGTTGGGCTTTATTGTTATTTTGATAATGTATACAGTCTTAATTTACGATCATAATATCACAGTTGTAGCAATAAATAGCGCTGTCAACTACAACGGGCGAACCCGTCACCTCAGGAAGTTTTAACGATTGGTCGTTCTATCTCCGGATCGGGTAGGCGATGGTCGTTTCAAAAGCAGTCGCCGTAAGGTCAGCAACCACCCCGGTCTATAGGAATATACTGCTTCCAGACTCCCCCGACTGTTAGTCAGAATGCACAATAGATTGGCTTACGCCGCACGGTGCGCAGGAGCGCCAGAAGATTGACTCCTAGGGGAAACTAGCCCCAGGCCAGAGTCCTACCCGGGCTCGCACTTCATGCGTGGAGGCCGCCGGACGTGAGTGTGACCAACCGGATGTGGATGTGAGTGTGACAAATAGGTCTACGTGTCCAACTTAGCAAGAGCCCATTAGCTCCCTCAGCAAGGGCCCATAGTTGTAGCAATAGGTAAATGTAGCATGTATTTTCCTTAACAATTATATATGGTATAAGATTGATCAACTCCATAGAATGATTTGGAAACCCTTATGCGCCGGCGAAATGCAGCTGGCGCTGATAGCGTTGACGGCGAAACTTATAGCAATTTATTTTGGCATCTATATGAACAGTGGTATTGAATGGCATTTTTAAAAAATAAAGAACTGACTGAATATAAACAAAAAAAAGCAATGATAACTTTAATATCATTCAATTATTAGTTCCATCTATCGCATTTTTATGTACACTGATTACACTGTTATGTACACACACATCTCAGAAATAATACAGACAGATAGAATGCCATCTACTAGTCTACCTGAACTTTAAAGTGCGTAATTATTACGTATTAAAAGCTGTATAACAAAATTGAAATGGACATCTTTTAGTAAATAATATAAAAAAATATTAGTTACGATCTAAACATTTGTTTGTTATTGTATTATCCTTTTACATTCCTGTTTAAGGAAAGTATTTTGGACGCACTTCTGTGTGTCTGTGTGTATTCTCCGACAATAGCGCCTGTGTGTATTCTCCATACAGGCATCCATAGGTCATGGCATGAGCTGAAAAGAAAAGTGCTGTGGTTGAAATCCGTCCACCCAGGTTTGGCTCCCGACGAGGGAACTCCTCAACGGTCAACAGCAGAGATCCAAAATTTCTCCAAGTTCCACCATGACATGGCTGATCTACCCTGGGTTGGCTCCCGATGAGGGAACTCATCAACGGTCAAAAGCAGAGACCCAAAAAATTTTATACGAGTTTCGGATTCGTTTTCGATAGTTTTCGATTTCGATTTCGATTTCGGTTTCGGTGTTGGCTTCGGTTTCGGTTTAGATTTTGATTTCATCATCATCATCAAAGGGGGGGGGGTTTAAAAGGTGGCGTTAGGTTGGGGGGGGGGGTAGGATTTATAAAATTAATATTCAGTTGAATTAAGTTCCTGGCTACTTGACAGGAAAGTCTTGGGGTGACACAACCGATTTTTTTTAACATATAGGCGTGTTTAGAGCGCATCTACAGTGCGCCGCCATACTGTTATACGATGAAAGTTGCCATATTGAATATAATAAATTATTTTTTGAAACTATGGGTGCACGTTGAGTATCGTAGTAAAATCCGTTGCCTAACCGTAGTACGACGTTGAGCCATCTAATGCTTGATGCAGGCAGGAAATTAGATTAGATCTGGGCGAATACTTAGGAAGGTTCCGGGCGGTTTGCGTGCAGTGCGGCGTCACCCAATCGACTGCGCACTCCGGCGAATAGCCGGGAGTGTCTGGAATCGTACGTTTCTTAAGCAGCCGGAGTAGTAGTTAACCGGATGTCAGCCATCTTTAAAACGATCAGTTGGCCACCCGATCCCATGTGAGATTGACGGGCGAAGGGCGCCACGATCGGCGATAAATTCGCAATAAAATACCGCTAACATCATGTAGAGGCCGCGCAAAAGACTTCGAATCTGGGACCAGGCAGGAGGATGGAGTAATCCGTCCACTTCTGGTAGTAAGAGAGCGAGGTTTGCCCGCTGCGTCCTCTTCCTAGTGCCGCTGTGTCCTCTTCGATGTAAGGCGTTGGACTCTTACGGGCCGTTTACGTAGCTAGACTGTGGATTGCTTCGTCGGCAAAAACCTTTTTACGCTCACTCCACTGGAGACAGAACGACCGGATGCCCTTATAACTCCCAGGAGTAACCGGTTCGCTAGTTGTAATTTACACCACTCGTATTATTTGATATCGTTACCTTACCTGGCAGCGTGCCCCCCTCTCCCTTCTCCCCTTCCTCAATGGGTCAACTATAGAGTTCATATATTATTTTAGTATAAAGGACCTAAAAAATAAATATAAACATACCAAAATCGATCAACTACACTGTTAGAATGAAATAAAAAAAATCTGCACTGAAAGCAGCTTCAAAACAGCAGTAGCTGGGGTGAGACATTATGGATATACATATAGATATATGTTTATTATTATTATTATTATTGTTATTTTATTATTTCAATTGAAAAAATATTTAAAAATATTTTTTTCAAACCTCATTAGTTTATATATCGATTATTTAAAAAGGCGTAATATGTCATTAAAGGTTTTGATTTTATATATTTTTTTTAAAATTATCTTTTATTTGGTATAAATGGTGTAAATTATAAACGGTATTAGTCTTAAGTCGCGATTTAATTATGCACAATTCAATTCAATTCAAACTGTAATTTACCAAGAATAAATAAATAAATCAATAAATAATCAGGCTGGCCCATGACGTCTTAAAGTACCAATATGGTGCCGTGGTGAAATGAAAATGCTGACCTTCGGTGATCGGAGTGGACATGTTGTTGAGCTTGTCGCATTCGATTTGCTTGAGTTGCAAGTATTCGACAAATTCGTCGTCCATTGCACCGGTGATTGTTCGTAATGACCGGGTGACGTTCATGAACGGTTGATCACAATGCAATGACGATTATCACCTCGCAGCGTCGCATAGTCTGAAACAAAAGAGAATTGCCTCAAATTAGCACTGACCTATGACGACAGTCGGTTGGTTTTAGCCACCTTTGTTTAGTTAGCATACATTTGAATAAATAGACAAACTCTACCACCACTAATATTATTACGGCATATTGAGATATTTATTTAAGTGTGTTAATTAAGGGTTGGAACTTGTAAACCCGACAAGACATATTTCGTAGGATCACAAATACTAAAATATTACGAAATATGTAACGTTGATTTATGTATATACAGATAGGTAGATAAGACAAGAATAATATGAGAATAACGTAGTCAAGTGTTCTGATAGTTGTTACTCGTATGAGTGACAACTATCAGAAATTTGTTTACTTAAATCATATTCTCACCAATTTAAAACATTTTTCGATAAACTCAACTCGATAACTCGAAGTACGTTTAAAACAAGTAAATATATTTAAAAGAATAAAAAAACACGTATTGTAATGACAATACGACAATAAACAACTATTGTACACGCAAAGAATAAACAACTGTTGTATTTATAATTATTTTTATTACGGTTTTTTTAATGAAATATTTGTGGTTTATGTATTTATGCATATACATAGATACATGTATACTTCCAGAATGTACTCCATCAGACGTTTCATTTGACACTGAACACGATATATGTATGTTAATTTATTGAGATATGGACATTTAGACAAGTATTTTTTGGCTTTTGAACAGTTTAGGTACCCTATGGGCCTATGACACTCGAGATGACATAGCGATTCTAACAATATCACACAACATTTCTAAATTGGGTTAAGCATTTAGATGTTATGGTGTATTAAAAAATCGTGGTTACATCATTAATACATTCCGGATTTTCTGAAATGTTGGATTGGAATAAATTCGTAAGAACTAGAAACGGTTGTTTAAAAATCAGGAATATTATGTGGAGTGTAATAATTAAACTTTTTGTATAATTTATTTGGCTAAATTATTATTCCAAATATTTATCTTCGTTACTAGGCCTACCGGATCTATTCCTAACGGCGCGAAGAGAAAGAACGAAAAAAAAAACTA
This sequence comes from Micropterix aruncella, assembly GCA_944548615.1. Lineage (NCBI taxonomy): Eukaryota > Metazoa > Arthropoda > Insecta > Lepidoptera > Micropterigidae > Micropterix > Micropterix aruncella. The sequence goes on from OX155958.1 coordinate 18,153,649, forward strand.
ATCTGTCAAATGATGAATGTAACACGGCGATTCTATTCAAGACGTTGCTTTCTCCTTGTATGAGAGCAAGGGTCGCGGCACGTACACTATGACACTCTTGAGGACAAAACGATTCTAACAATACGACACACTTCTAAATCGGTTCAAGCGTTTAAAAGTTATGGTGGAATAACGAAACGGAAAACATACATAGATGAATCCTGAACACATAACACTCCTTTTTTGGGCATACGTGTAAAAATTGACACCCTTTCAGAATGTAAAAGGTCTTTTGATTCGGCAAAAGATTTTTTTTGCCGAATTTTATTTACCATTAAAAATTAAACTCTTTTAGGAGGTTCATCAACTTGCTGACTTGAAAAATGAGACAGGAATATGTATAAATCGTAGTTTATACGTCGTTAAGCTTTTTTGGCTAGTTTTATGGTTTTTTTTAGATAAGTCGCGAATGTAAAGGATCTAGGAGTTCTCTTCGTTTTTGAGCTTACGTTCAAGGAGCACATCACTGATTTGTCCAGGTCCCCTTTTAAGCCGCTAGGTTTCGTTATTCGTAATCTAAAGCAACAGTTCCGTGCGTAGTAATAGTATATTACTAATAGTACTATTACTACTATTACTATTAATACTTCTATATAACTCCTATTATTACTACTACTATTACTACTAATATACTATTACTACGCACGGAACCGTTTAGCAATAAAATTGCTTAATAATCGTCCATCTTCTTGATATAATTTTTGTCCCGATTCATGTACGTAAAAATCGAGTTACCCCGGTGGCGAAAGTTAAACTCATCATGTTTATTTTATAGATTAAATATTTTGTGTTTGTATTAAATATTGTAAATTTAAAATGTTGTACATTGTAAACTTGTACATTGAAAATGTAACAAATAATTATTCAAATACTGAATACTGAACTGAAGGGAACGTGGGTTGTTCCCCACTGTGCAATAAGCAAACGACATTTAATGACTTCACGTGGATACGTAGATGAATGAGTTTATTCATTCATTCGATCATTCCGTAGCTTGTCACTAACGATGCAAATCATAAAATCGATTATTCCGTTGCGTCTGTAATAATGGTCCTCGGGAAAGCCCACTTTTTTCATATTTTAATGTAAGGAAAGCCCGCGCAATACCGGGTGGCCGTTGATGTGAGCGCAGGCGGGTTATTATAGTCCAAGAGGCAGCGACAAAAAAGTGCAAGACTTTTGTAAAAGCTAATACTTTCAGATCAGACAGTATTTTGGCCATATAATGCTGGGGTAGAGTCAGCAGGCCCGACTCCGGGACACCTGGCGCTGGCGTACATAGGAAAGGTGTAATTTTAATTAGTACTCTTAAAGGGTTTTGGAAATGCTGAAAATTAATCAGTTAATAGTGGATGCAATACGGAACATGAAACAAATGGTCACATTGCTTTACAATAGAATGCATGGCGTCAGCATTTCTAAATAGCTGTCACAAAAATGAAGTCCATTATATTACCGATGCGTAAACGTTACCGACAAATACGTACCGGAATATTTTCAAGGACTTCATTTTTGTGACATGTATGGAGTAATGCTAACGCCACGCGTTTAATTGTTAGGCATTCTGACCATTTGTATCGAGTTCTTTATTGCATCTACTGTCTACTGATGAATTTTCGGCTTTTCCAAAAAACTTTGGTGGTATTACATATTACTGGCCTGCTGACTGTACCCTTGCATTCCGTGGCCAAAATACTGTCTAATCTGAAAGTTTCAGCTTTTATAAAATTCTTGCACCATTTTGTCGCTGGCTCTACAACTATTATGTCACTGTAGGAAACGGAGAAGGAAAGAGCGAGATGAAAAACTCGGGGCGATTCCAGGCGTTCATTGAAATTCAATATCAGTCAATAAAGACGTTTTATTTTCCACTCGAGCGGCATGTGATGCCTCTATCCCCGTTCCGCTCGAGCAATTTCACATTTTTTCTCTTTTTCTCTAATGCCTCGTGATGGTGAGGTGACAAGAGTTACGTGCCATTAAATTCTGGGCTAGGTGCAAATGGTGTGGCGTAAAATATTACCTAAGCTTGAGAGAGGACTTCAGTATGCCAATAAAAATATGCCTAATATAATATAAAGGGCGGGAAAGCGAACATCTGAAACTATTTTTTTTTTTCGAAATCGGAATTTGTGAAAGCTTAGAAGAATACTTAGTATCGAACGTTTTCTTGCAGATCAACATTTCGCATATCGTCACGGTTACTTCACGGCATCGGCACGCCTTTTTAACCAACTTCAAAAAAAGGAGGAGGTTATCAATTCGGTTGTATTTAAAAAAAAATGTTTGTTACCTTAGAACTCCGTCATTTATGATCCGATTAAAAAAAAAACCCTTTTATATCTGAAAGGATATACTTCCAGATTGGTTTCATTTTCATCAAAATCCTGTTCTGATGATGGGATCTATGAGGAATTAAGGGAACCTCAAATATTATCATATGAAGTTGAAAATTTACATGTTGGTTCAGTTCCGATGACAATGCACTTTTATGGTAAGCATAACCCGATTCTATGTCCAGGGTTGGCTGCAGACGAGGGGACTCCTCAACAGTTAATAGCACATATACGAAATTTTGTATATGTATTCAATTACGACAGACCGTACTAAATTTCACCAAAACAGGACTGCGGCACCCAGGGTTGGCTTCCAACGAGGGAACTCTTCAACAGTCAACAACATAGACACGAATTTTGTTTAAGCATTCAATTATGATAGCCCGTTCTTGGTCTAATTTTCACCATGACATGGCTGCTGCACCCAGGGTTGGCTCCCGACGAGGGGACTCATCAACAGTCAACAGCACAGACACGAAATTTCGTATATGTATTCAATTACGACAGCCCGTTCTAAATTTAACCAAGACAGGACTGCGGCACCCAGGATTGGCTTCTACCGAAGGAACTCCTCAACGGTCAACAGTACAGACACGAAATTTTGTATACGCTTTTAATTATGATAGCCATGTTTATCTATGATACAAATGGATACTCAATTACCTTTCCACAGTACACCGTAAAATCGAGACCTCCCGCCAAAAAACTGTTTCAGCAGCCATGTTTTAGTCGTATACCGTAAATATGGCAAGAGAAGGGAAACTAAACCATTTCCATTATTCCTGCACGTTTCTCGACCAGGTTTTGGTCGATAAGTAAGGGAAGTTTGCGATAGATAGGTTAAATTTCATAATGTATTACAAGAAGAAGTTAAGAGCGGAAATTACATTAATTTGCTACACGCTATGGACAAAAAATATGCGAATGCTCACTCCAAAGTGTATGGGCAAAGGGGGATTCTGCTGTCTTCTTTTACTGGAGGTCCTTGGTATGTATACGATCTGATACAGGATGCTATGACTTCCGTTAGATATTAGGGGGAGGGGGGGGTCTGATTTATTTATAATATTAACGTATAACCCGAGACGGAAAGAAATAAGTTAACACATTTTAAACAGCAACTGGCGTAGTCCTGTTGATGTTAAAAATATGTCCTGACAGTGGTGATGAAGTGGCCCGAGTCTTCCATATTAGGGTGAAAAAAAATATTAGTTTTCTCACATCAGACATCGTGTTTAGGAAAACCATCTGTTTTATGTATTGAGTGGAATGGCAAAAATGAGGTCTTCCTAATATTCACATTCTTTGCAGATGGATGAAAAAAATGCAGCCGACCTGGTCGACGACGTCGTTAGGGCTGACATTCTCAACTCTGACGCAGAATACCACTATGAAATTGTAAAGAAGAATATGATGCATGGTCCGTGTTTTAATAATATGTCGCCCTGCATGATAAAGGACAAATGCAATAGACACTACCCCCGAGCCTTTAATGCGGAGACACAATTAAGACAGCCATCCGCAGTATCGCAAGCGCTCTCCTGAAGATGGTGGATTCACGGTCACAATCGATGGGGTAATCTTCGACAGCAAGTGGGTGGTACCATAATATAATCCAGTGGTATCTCGTACCTTCTTGGCCCATAGCAATGCCAACCTGTGCAGTTCCGTCAAGTTGATTAAATAATTATTTAACGGGAGTGACCATGCGGCGCTCGAGCTTTAAAATGATAAGGATGAAGTAAGCCTCTTTCAAGTCGGCCGCTATTATCAGTAGCCCCGAGGCTGCCTGTACCATTTAAGGCTTCCATATTCATGAAATCCCCCCCCCCCCCCTCGGCCGTAGTTTACCTGGCTGTATATTTAGAGAATAGACCGAGAATATATTTTATATCTGCATATTATTATATATCCATACGCATCTGGGTTTGGGGGAGGGGTTTGTTTGATGGTGGTGGGGGCGTTGGATTTAGGAGGAGTTGTTTGTATGGAGGGGTTTGGTGGTTGGAAAAAAAGGGTGGGGGTTGCGGGGATTAGAGTTGGGGGAAGGATTGCATTGGGGGGTGAGGGTGGGGTTTGGGAGGTGAGGGGTAGGGGATACGTTGAGGGGAGGTGGTTTGGGGGTGGTGGGTTGAGTGGGGAGGAGGCGTTGAGGATGGTGGGGGTTATTGGTTTGAAGAGGGGGATTGGAGGGATGAAGTTAAGGGTTTAGGGGGGGGGGGGTTGTCTGCTTGCCGTGGAAGTCTTGGGGTGACACAATCATTTTTATTAAATTTCCTAATATAAACATAGAATAGGAAAAATATGTTTTGTATGCGATAAATGCCAATGTAAGTAATATTTGGGATTTTTTAAAGCCATAGATTGTTTAAACATGTAAATTGGCCATAAAATTTGCTCTTTTTCTTTGAATGCGCTTGCAGTTGATTGTGTGCTATAATTATATGGACGACTATTTAGATATCATAAAAAATATTTTTTAAAACGCTTTATTTTTAATAAAGTTTTATTTTATAAAGCCGGGATTTAGGCAAAATTTCAGAAATTCAGAATATTATGAAAAATAAATACTTTTGTCCCTTATTTTGTTTTCATTCTCATACATTTCGTAGTATCTTGTTGGCCGCCGCGGCCTGGCAGCCAGGTCAGGCCGCAAGTGCGCGCCCCGGCTAATAGTTAGAGGAAGCTGATTCCACAGTCGAGTTGCATATACGGTAGGGCTGCCATAAATTCGAAGTGAGTCGTCGGGACACTAGGGGGGGGGGGGGGTGCAAATCGTGTTCCAAAAAATATCGGTCATAGAAAAAATATCAAAAAAGACATGATTTTGATATTTCTTATATAAAATATCGGCGATCTAATCTAATCTGTAAAGATATATTAACATTTACAGCTTACAATCATATGCATACATATAAGCAACCATATGTTAGTTCGCGCTTACATATGTAAATTGCAGACATATTTATATAAAGAGAAACAACTGTAAATGAACACAGACTCTGCACCTTCTGCCGTCTTTCCCTGAAACAGGGTTGACATAGGCTAATTGAATCATTTTTTACAGTATGGGTGATCAGCCTCATACCAACCTATAAGTTAAGGATAATATTTTGCTCCGGGCGATAAATATTGATATTTAAAAAATATATATCGGGTTTCGATATATATCGATATTTATCGCCCATCCCTACCGGGGACACTTAAGTCGGAAGGATAAATAAAAACCCGGGTTTATTAAAATTACGTTTATTTGGACATTTTAAAGAAAATAGTAGTGTAGATATAAAATAGAAAATAGTAGAAAAGTAGAGTAGGAAATATAAAATACTTAAACCTATACTAAAATTATTTACTCCTTATCTTTCTTGTGCCAGCTGTATTTTTCGGATGACTTCACCAACTTGATAAGGTGTTTTTTCTTTTTTTACGTACTTGTAAAATTCAGTGCAAGTCATTTTAAAGTTATACTTGCACTGCATTATACTTTCCACTGTGTCTATGTTAAGACTATTGCGTTCATTTGTCCACTGTGCTGAAACCATGGAAAAAATTCTTTCAACATTTGCATTGTGACCTGGAACTGCATATAAATACTGACATATTTTTAATAGGTTTCTTTTCCTTTCAAGCTCTTTAGTTACGTGAAAGAAATTCAGCCATTTGTCATGCATTTTTTTTTCACTCCAGTCTTCATTTTCTATGTTCTGTTCAACAAATGATTGCATGTACAAGAACTCATCGAATATACTATCGTGGATTTCGAAACCTTTCGAATTTAGATGAAGTACAGTTTTTTCCACATTTTCCCACGTTGGCGTCACGTCCAATGTCATCCATTCGAAGACCTCGAACTTACTCATGGATTTACTCAAGCTCTCCAGATAAGTCGTTGCTGTTGTATAGAAATCTTTGACTTCTTTTTCAAAGGCTGTTAGCAAGGGGGCAATATTGTCATCCGTTTTTAGCTTGTTGTATAGTTGTTTAGTTTTCATTCCCAAAAATGAAGATTTATGTCTATCAAGCAAGCTATTCTTTATTTTTTCTAGTACTATCTTTACTTCCACTATCGTAATGATGTTCTTTTCTATTTTCTTTATTTCCTGTTCAAAGAGGTATGCTTGACTGTGGATGAAAAGAAAGTACAGCTCTGCTAATGGATTAGAGAAGAAATCAGAGATAGCTTTTGGTGGCTTTTTTTCTGCTTGGAAGAATGCTTTCAAAGGCTCCCAAAGTTTGAGGATGCGCTCTATAGCAGGCATCAAAGAAAGCCATCTCGTTCGGGAATGTGACATTACATTGGCATATGAAACGTCAATATAATCAAACAGGTCTTTCAGCTTTTCATTCCTTACCGTGTATATTGAAAAATATTTAAAAAATTTATTCACTATGGAATCAGCATCTATTGAAAGCCCGTCTGCTGCTGTAGAGGCAGTATTATGAAGTATATGTGCAGGACATCCGATCCCTTCGATTTCTCTTCCCAGCACGCTTTTTATTTTAAAATACACATTATTTACGCCCTGTCTTTCTCTTCCGCCAAAGTTAGTATTGGTGTTGTCACCGCCAAATGCCACAAGTTTTTCTATTGGTATTCCCAGAGTCTGCAATGATGTCATGCAAAATGATGTCACAGTATCAGAAGTCTCATTTTTCAAACAGTCTAATTTCAATAATTTTGTTTGCATCCCTTTGTCTTCAGTGAAGTACTGTATTAGGAGCGGAAACATTTTCTCTGCTTTGTGATTACTGGCATCAGTTAAGATCCCATAGAATGGAGTAGATTCCAATTCCGCTTTGCATTGATATAAGGTATGCGGTGCCAAAATGTTTTTAATTATAGCCGTAGCTTTGGTTCTGGCTGTTGATTTCTTTGCCGCAATCTTGGAATCCGGATACATGAGTGCACTCAGTTTAGTCGTACAATCAAGAGAGCTAAAAGATTGATGATGATTTACTACCTTAAAAGCAGTTGTTAGTTCTGCAGCACATACCAACTCATCTTCTGGAGTATCTGGTTTAATCATAAAACTAGATATGGGCATTGAAGTGGTAGATGCAGTCATTTTGGACTTGTGACCATTTGATGAGTTATGATGAATTATATCTGATCTACCACCATGACTGATGGATATATTTAAACCGCAAATAGAACAGTGTGCTTCTGTGTCAGTTCTGCCTTTTTTAATAAAAGACCATTGCTTAGTGTATTCATCCAAAAAGTGGCATTTCCTCTTCGGCGGCATCTTGGTTTTGTTTTTCTAATGTATAGTTTCGTATGGGAGTGGTACAGCAAAATTAAAAGCCAGGTTTTGCGGGGCCACGCTGACACCAGGAAGCACGGTTATTAAAGTTATCTGCAAAAATAAAAATAAATAAACATACGGACTACAAAATATATTATGGTTTTCACAGGACGCTGGGCAGGAAGTATAATCTACGCCCTACGGCAAAGCTAATCGAGCGGAGATAATCAATAAAAAGAAGAAGATTTTACTTTATAATTCAGAAAGCGTAAAAATATTGTTCATAAGAGGTTATATTAAGCTTCGTATCCACTATGTTCGCGCTCCTGCTGCGCTCCGCGCTCATGCAACTGCTCGCGGTATTTTTAAATATTTTTTAATTTTTCTTCAGACTTCTGATATTAAGTCTATGGAATAAATACTAATTAAGGACTTACGATGTTTTGAAGATCGATTGACGAGTTCAGGTAAACTAGCAACACGACCAATACGTTGACACAACGCCGGCGAACTGAAGGACTGACCATTGACCACTGACTTGACACGTGACGGACTGAGTGGCATTTTTCTCTTTCTCTCTCTCTCTCTCTCTCTCTGGCTGGCTGCTTCTCCCCCCCCCCCCCCCCCGCCTCCGCCGCTCGCACCCACCTAGCCATACGAACGCGCAACATCGCCGCGTGTTGTCGGTCGTCGGGACATTTAGTGTTCACATCGGGACGTCGGGACAGATGAGCACACAACGGTGACATGTCCCGACGTGTCGGGACGTATGGCAGCCCTAATATACGGGGAAGAAGTAGGAAATAAAAGTGGTTTTGTGTTTTGGGATACGTAGGTAATTATTCTAACTTGAACGAACCGGGAAACCATGACTTTCTAACCCGGTAAATCCTCGTTCAGGTAGAAGGGAGATGTAGGATTGTGTAGGACATTATATAGAAGTGAAACGATATGTAAATTTATCCGCTCCCGTATACAAAGCCATTGCAATTTTGCTCGGTACTCGGAAACATGGTCATACTTCCGCAGATTGAATATGTACCTTATGCAAACGTTCTGTAGGTGCTCAAGCTTATCCAGTTTGTTTTCGGTGAGATCCAGATATGCGACATCGACATAATCTAGTAACGGCAGAAGTAGACTTTGAGCTACGGTTTGCTTGGTGCTTACAGGGAGGAGTCTCTGCAACCTTCGAAGGCTATGAAAGCTATTATATATTGGCCGGCTTACTTCATTGACTTGTGCTTGCCAAAAAAGTTTCTCGTCCACGAGTATGCCTAAATTCTTTAGGTTTTTAGAATAACCAATGACGTGGAATTCGATTTCTACACTTGACGTAAAGATGACAGAGAAATAGGAGACAATAATTTTTCACCGACAATTACAATTGATTGGGTCTTAGTAGAATTTAAGACGATGCCATAACTTTTAGCCCAAGAAGATATATGGGCAAGAGCCGAGTTCATATCAAGTATGGCTGAGTCAATATTTTCCGGTTTTGTGTGGATATAAACATGTAGATCATCAGCGTAAAGGTGATACGAGGTGGTAAGGTTCTCGGTTATGGGGCTGACAAAAATAGAGAAGAGAAGAGGGGAAAGGACTCCTCCCTGGGGTACGCCGGCAGTAAGGTCGATCAGATCGGTGAAAGTGTCGGCTGATTCAACCTCGGCTGATTAAGTGTCGGCTATCATAACTGAATGCGTATACAAAATTTCATATCTGTGATGTTGACCTTTGAGGGGTCGGCTCGTCGGGAGCCAACCCTGGGTGCAGAATGCTTACCATAAAAAAATACATTGCCATCGGAACTGATCCAATATGTAAATTTTCAACTTCATATGATAATATTTGAGGAGTTCCCTCCATTCCTCGTGGATCCCATCATCAAAATAGGATTTTGATAAAAATGGAAGTATATACTTTCAAATAAAAAAAAATCCTAATCGGTTAATAAATGACAGAGTTCAAAGGTATAGGAGGAATACAACGGAATTGATAACCTCCTCCTTTTTTGCAAGTCGGTTAAAACACCTGCGCACCTATACACCTGCGCACATATTTTCACCATTCGTTAGCGAGCGTTGCGTAACTGTGATTGATAAATAATTACTTTTAATGCAAGCCTTGTTTCAACGGCTGTAAGTGGGATTAAATTTTACATAAGCCTCGTTACATTTATGTTCACCAGATATGGAGCAAAGGGGTGCGTGTTTTTGTGCGCTGGCATGTCTCTTGTTTTCGCGACGAAAACATTTATGTCGGTACTTGTATCGTGGCTCATTAGGGGGACTTGGAAATATCACAATGCGCGGGACATGGAGGGGGGGAGGGGGCACAAGCTCACTCCCAGAGACCTGTTGAGTCTCTTGAATAATTTATGGAAATTTCAGGCAGTCGTCAGTGATACTACTGCGCCACCCTCCCGTCTGTAACGTAGAGAGATACATACCAATATATAACCCATTGTTACAAACATCCATTAACTTTCCGTTAAATAACTATGAAATGCCAGAGGTAACGCTGGAAGTTTTAACATACATTTTAGAGAAGGACGTCCTTTTATGACAGTGACTGAAGAGGCCGCCATTGCTGGGTGGCTTATTTCGCTTATTAACCCGTCGGACGCCGACAGTGCCTACAGGCATTTTGCGTCGTTTGACAGATCAGCGCGTAACCGTTTTGCCTGGCCCCATATATAATATAAAAATATATAATATACATGAATAATAAGATTAATTACTAGGTAACAGGAAGGAATTCATGAAAAAAACGATATTGTTATTTATTCACAAAAAAAGACCAAAAAGTTGCGGCGCCGTTTTTTGCGAGTGAAGGCTGGCTTCCGACCGGTTAAGCTAGCGTTAGCCCTAGATTCAAACAAAGGTTTTGCTCAAAATCAATCGTTTTAAAACATTTTATACTAGAAAAAACGTAAATAACTCGGTCTTTTTCATTGTATGTCTGCTTGGCTCATCAATATCTCAAGAACACGTAGTTATATTACAGTAATCTATTACCTAATCTGTTTCATTCGTCAATGTAAAGAGCTGACCAAGTAACCAGAAGTCACCAACTGTTTATTTTATTAGTTTTCCGCAATAAATATAATGCATTATTGTGCCTACTCATATGCGGCTATAACTCAAGATCGCATTGTCCGATTTTAGAAATCCTTGTGTATTATTCATCGATGGTACTTACCTCAGTTTTTACGGCTCTTGCCGATAAACTATAGGGTTTCCTATCTGACATACATCGGAGAGCTGCCATACAAACGGACGACTGAGAAATCACACTTTCGTCCGTATGACCGCCAACTTTGTATTAGCTCTCCAAATTAATACGAAAAACAGGCTAACGAAAGAATTTCGCAAATACGACTGTGCGTTCTTGAGTTACAAAATTTAAAGCTGACGAATTAAGGAGCCGTAATTTTTAAACAAATTATCCAACTTGATTTTTTTGTCGTTAATGACTTTTATTCCTCGTATAAATGAGCTTATTAAAACTGCCATATAACTGCAAACCGATCCAAGCTCAGCCCTAGCGGTTTGAAAAGTACTTGTACGTGCTGTCATCTTAGAGTAGTACTTTTCATCTTAAGTCGACTAAAATATTATGTACCCTCGTAGATACATAGCCGACATAGTGGTTTTCATTATCACAACACAGGGAATAAAACCGACCCATGTATAAATTGACACCGACACAGCTAAGTGCGAAATAGTTTTATTCACAAAAAATCTATGCTACTATAACATAATTCCAGCGTAAACCGAGAGTCTTGGAGATAACTAATTTAAAATGAAAATTGATTTTTTAAGTTATACAATAATTAATTTAAAAATTGAAATTATTAGGTAGAAATTGCTGAATTTGACCATTATCATAATTTTATCTTGATAACTACACATAGACATTGTATTCTATTATTTCTATTTCAATTTATTATTTTACACAACTATTAAATCATTTCCTATATTTTAATTATTTATTTACAGGTAATATTGAACATGCTACGATTTTGAACAGCCGTGATTTTGATATATTGATATTTATACCTTTAACAATTATTTTTCTCATTTATTTTTATGAAACATCCAAGTGTAAGAATGCCTTCCTACTGGAGTAGTTTATTGTAAAGTAGGAAACAGCGTATGATCGGGGTGTTATTTAAGGGTCTCCTCGATGATCTGGTGGACCTGGTTTTCCCCTGGCAGCTTTTGTAAAAATTTGAAACTATTTCTAATAAGTCCTAAAGTTTTTGAAAATCTGAAACGCTCTCTACACATTCTCAATATTTATTTAATTGTCATATAGACTTTCAAAGTTATGGTGACGCTGATATTCAAAATAAGATGCAACAAAAAATCTATATTTAATTAATAGAAAGATTGACCCCTATTATCTATGCAGATTTGTCATTTTAATGGGAGTTGTTTAATTACTCTGCTGTAAAGCTCTCGTAGACAACATCCAATGAATGCTTTGAAGGCGGTTTTCATTGACTGTTCAAAGTTGATTTTTTCCCTTGTAAAAAGTTATCTGAATTCTGAAAAAAAAAACTTTATTGGAGCAAGGTCTGGCAAGCACGATTAGTGACCAAGAGTCTCCAGCCGCAACACCCGCAACTTTGCGACTGTTTGCAGTGAAATCTGTGGTTATACCTTGTCATGCAGAAGCAGTGGCGATGGGCGATTGACCAGGCTCGGTTATTTAATCACGAGCAGTCGGGGGAGTCTGTATCAGTATTGTTTCTCATAGAGCGGGGGTGGTTGCTGACCTTACGGCGACTGCTCTTGAAACGACCATCGGCTACCCGATTCCGGGTGAAGAGCCGGGCAAAAGATGCCGTGGTCCGCGATATATTCGGTTGACACCGTTTCACCGCTACATAAGGGAGAGGAGCGTGCAAGCGACCTGGAAGTCATAACCAGTCGAGAGACCGAAGTAATCTGGTCGCAACTGGAAATAAGGGCGTCAGTGTAAGCCCGCTGTATAACATACCTAGCTATCTCGCGGATAAGGCGTTGGCCTCTTACAGGCATATGGCGGAGCTTGACGGTGGACTGTTTTTGTCCTAAGTCTTCGGCGCTCATTTCACTGTCATATTTCGTTAAAACTTGTAGTTGACAGCTCTAGTTGAGGTCCTGGTCGTTACCTGGTACACGCTGCACAGTGCTCTCTTTTAAAAAAAGGTTGATTCTTTTACTGGTTGCGGTATTTTTCCAAAGCAGTAGACCACATGATGTTATACGCAAATTATACTGATTTGGCTGCCGCAAAACCACAAAGATTTTTAATTTTTTATATAAAGTTCTCGTATATCGGGCACATAACTTACTAGCTAATTGATCGAATCATCATAAAGTTACTTCATGCATGGGACGAATTCCAGCGACTGGTGCTTTTAGCTGATGCTTCATATCTCCATGCACCGAAACACCATTTCCCTACCTTTCCGTATCATTTCCGTACAGTACTTCAATCGTTTGGGACAAAAAAAGGTTGAATATTTTTGAACAGACTATAGGTACGTATTGATCATAAAAAATGGTGTAGCTGCTGTAATACCTACCATAGCCACGTCCCCTCAATTTATTTACCAAAGCCTAAAGTATATACTAAACCGGAAGATCGTCCAGTACTAATTTTACGTAACATAACATAACATACTACGGTACCTTTTGTTCTCAAACTTAGATAAGAGCAGCGTAAATATGGTCTGAAATAACGGTCCCAGTACGGCTGAACTTTCACCCGATAAATTTCAAATGTAGGGTCGGTTAATCCTGTTTAATCACTTGAAAGGATTCCTACTCTAGCTAACCGTAAGGATTAACTGGGATTTCCTTACGATGTGCCCAGAGGGTGGATTACCTCGCCATATCAAAACGTTGCATTTCAATCGACGTAAATTGAATTATACTGGAGAATCGACTTGAGTCGACTTTTCGATATTATAATGGTGTTTTAATTAGCTACATTTTGTTTCATTTATTTTTTCAACATTTAAGTTGTTTTTTTATACTCTTTATTATTAGTGAATTTTCACAATGTGCGGGTTTATTGTCATACGGCAATCTCTTCCAATCAACCTTACTGTGTATGTATATGTTACGTGTGCTTGTAGCATGTGGGTGTGTCTTGTTATTGCTTTCGATCTACAGAATTGAAATGCAATTCCGTAAATTTTATCCCAACGAAAAATGGTAACCCAGCCGGGAATCGAAAATAAGAATATAAAAGAATATAAGGAAAATAAGATTAGGTGACCTAACCACTATGCCACTGGGCCGAGACAGTGCGACCGTACATAAATTGATAACAAAGTTTTTTTTTTTACACACTATACCTATAAATCATAGGTGTTTCAAAAAAATAGTGTAGCTGCTATTACACCTACCATAGCCACTTCGCCTCATCATATTAACCGAAGCGTAAAGTATGTTCTAAACCTCAAGACCGTCCAGTACTAATTTTCCGTAACATAACATAACATACTACGGTACCTTTTGTTCGCATAATCAATACGGAAAACATTAACACAACTCATACGATCATGCTTGATAGAAGAATGCTCAACTAGACCAAAACAGCCTGTATCTGGGCATACAAAATACACTGAATCTGTTTTTGAGAGTAACTGATGTTTTCTGTCAACTAAACTCCTTCGATATTAATACTAAAATGACTGGAAGAAATATTACACATAGAAAAGAAAACAAATGTCCGATGTGTATTAAAATAAATATACAAGGAAAAAAGAGTTAGTTATGCATGAAGTATAAGTACATACATGACAAATATTATGATTATACAGTAAAAATAAACGCTTTACTCATATCATTGTACTTTTTTTATATGGTTCTATGAAGCAATTATATTTCAGTATCAAAACGATATACGTCGTCAATGAGTCATTTTTTAACTTTTGTCTTAAATGGGTGTACTAATTGTTTTTTTTTACTCTTATAAATTTTTCGAGCTATGAAATACAACTGTCTTAGGACAACGGTTGTATGTACGTGAGGAAACATAGTTCCTCCCTTCTTGTTGATCTTTGTTGGCTATTCGAGTGCGCTTCTCCAATCTTGAAAAAATATATTAAATTTTACTAATAACTGACGTCTAGAACCTTTGGTTCGCAGATTACCAGGCTATTTTCGAGTAGTGTTTTCGTACAGGCTCCCTTTGCAATGACACTATACACCTTCTATTTTAAAGCGCCATATACACATTTATTACCGTCGTTTTTGCTAAAATGTTGGGTAGCTTACAAAAGACAATGCTGACAAAAAAAATATTGTAAAAAGTTATACAACGGGCTAGCTCGCGGCACCGCTTTCAGTGCATCGGCGCTATGTTTAGCGGTTGACTCTGTTGAATGTGTGTCGATTGATGTAAATCTTTATTGTCTGCAGGGGCGTCGTCGTGGTCGGCTTATAACAATAATAATAAAAAACTCTTTATTTCAAAATAAAAAAGGCGAGCTTGACATACATACATACATACGTACGAGCATACGACATATACGAGCGAGAGATACGAGTATACGAGACATACATACGAGCTTGACATTGCCTTGCGGCAATGTCTATCAGCTAACATAAAGCTAAAGTTTATAATGAAATTTGTTACATTATCTATAAAAGAAAAATTAAAATTAAAGTGATTAAAAAAAGAAACATACAGAAAACAAGAGAGGAAAAGATAACAAAAAATGGAAAACAAATTACTAAAATTAAATAAAGACGCAGAGAAAGGGAAGGAGAGGAAGGCAGGAAAGTAAGAGAAAAGGAGGAAGGAAGAATAGGGTTGGTAAATTTATGGTTTTAGGATTATATGCTCCTTGAGCCTGGCCGCTGGAACGGGAGGTGCTGGGGGCTGTTCTAACATTATTCAATAAAGCATTCAAGAGTCGTGCAGCTTCCACGGAGAAGCAGTACGAAAAAAAGTCGCTGCTATGACCAGGGATGGATAACAGGTAATTGCCCTCTGATCTCAGGGGACGGCTTATATAGGGCGACGCCTAAGTGGAGGGCTTGAACGACGCACGTCGCGTCGTGAAATGTGAGACCAGATTGAGTAGATTGCCTAGGTATAGTCGTGATTTCACGTGGGTCATTTCTTTGAGTTGTTTATCAGGCTGGGGCGATTCCTGGAGCTATTTATTATGACTCCAGTGTCGAATCCGTGGTGTCTTTTATTCATGTATATTTGTCGATCGTAACAGGCTTATCATTCATAACGGTGCTTTTTTAAACGACTTCGATAGTATTTTTTTTTATGTTTGTTATCTTAGAACTTTGCCATTTATGAACCGATTTGGAAAATTCTTTTTTTATTCGAAAGAATATACTTACAGATTGGTCCGATTTTTATCAAAATCCTGTTCGGATGATGGGATCCATGAGGAATTGAGGGACCTCCTCAAATATTATCGAAATATATGAAATTGAAAATTTTCATGTTGGTTCAATTCCGATGACAATTTATTTATTTTTACAGTAAGCAAGACCTGATTGTACACCCGGGGTTGGCTCCCGACGAGGAAACTCCTCAACGGTCAACAGCACAGACCCCAAATTTTGTATACTAATTCACTTACGATAGCCCGTTCTAAGTTTTATCATGACATGGCTGCTGCACCCAGGGTTGGCTCCCGACGAGGGAAATCCTCAACGGTCAACAGCACATACATGAAATTATATACACTCATTCTAGCGATAAGTCCGCCATTTGTATTTTTTAGAAAATTGTATTTTCTATAAAACCTGTGTAATATTCATTAAGTTATGTTTTTATAGCACAATAAAGTTATCCCATTCTAATTTTGATAGCTCGTTCTAAGTATCACCTTGACATGACTACTGCACTTATTTTAAAAAATGGAGTCGGTTTTTCTTTTTGTTAAAATTTTGTCTATTATCATACATATAATACTTTTCCTTAAGCCAAAAGATCCGATGCGATATATTAAATCTTTAATTTTTGATCGCAGTTCTCTTAGAATTGAAGCCGTAAATGTTTTATTGCAATGTCATTAAAGCTACCTGGTCATATTTTGATTGTCGGTTGATTGTTTAAAAATTAGACATTTAAAGTTAGGTAACATTTTCTTCCCATATAATATAGCCATTTGAGCTGAAAATACAAGAGAAGTAAATTAATGTTTCGAGTTTTTTATTTGGAGTTAGGTAATCGTTTGTAAAAAAGTAAAAAGTAAACTTTATAATATATGCATTCTCCCATGTCTTACTTACGGGTGTCAAATTTGGCATGCCACGAACAAAAACAACCAAAAACTTATAGTATGCCAACGAAACATGGAGCGAAGCAAGCTGAACACAAGGCTACAGGACAGGTGGACGACCTCAAAAATAAGGAAAATAACAAAGGTGAGCGATGTTTTGAACAAAATTAGAAAACTAAAATGGAACTGGACTGGTCACATCATGAGAAACAACAAAGATAAATGGACGAAGGACGTTATGGAATGGTATCCTAGAAATGGGAAAAGACAAAAAGGACGTCAAATTAAAAGATGGGAAGATGACTTACCGAAAGGATGGAGGAGGTTGGCTTAGGACAGAGATGAATGGAAGATAATGGGGGAGGCCTATGTCGAATGACAACCTGATCGAAAAACTGGTTGCTTAAGAATATGTTACCTTATTTAAAAATTAGATTAAAAATTAATAAAATATATTGTTTATCATATTTGGTAAAACTGTACAATACGGTCAGCGAATAAAGGCTTTTATTGTTATTATTAATATAATCGATTGGAACTACATATATAATCCCATGTATTTATATGAATAACGTAAATTAATATAGTATGCATATAATAATATGTTCACAGCTGCATTTATATAAATAATAATCAAAGTAGTTAGTAGTTTCATGAATACATCGATAAATAAGATACCTTTAAGACATCAGTTAAGAGAAGTCATCATATTTTTATAACAGACGAAAAGTCCCCCTGAACACAACGCTATCTACGCCACTGTTTATCGTAAATATCGAGGGCGAAAGAGCAAGAGAAAGAGTTTGACCTATCAAAATGACATGTGGCAGTAAGAATGCACCGTTGACAGAAGCCTTTGGAGGTAGTTTGTTCGTTCACAGTGAGTTCATCGAGGTACATAACGCTACCTTTACTCTTGAAGGAACATGCACTCATACAGAGAGAGAGGGAATTTCGGATTTCTCCATTTCCAAAATCAGGTCAATCTGTTTTTTCTTTCGTCTAGTAAAGTCCTCCGATCTGAGGTCGTCATCATGTCAGTGAAGCTGCCACGACCCAAATCGAAAATTAAGAATATCTGTATGCAGGTCGTATGTTTATTCGTTATTTTTGTCGTTCATTTGCTATCCATATTTTTTCGATACCCTATTCGAGTCGGACCATCTTCATGGTAAGCCCGACCCATGACGGATAGTGTTATGTGGCCAATTCATTGGCCACCGCCTTTCTCATATATTTTTACACGTCACGGTGATGCCGACTCGCTTCCACCTTAGCGATGTGGCCAATCATTGGCCAACGTGTAGAGCGTGCATTTAGCTCCCTGGAGGTAATTGTACCAGTGCATTTCAATCATTATGACCCATTCGTTCTGATCCAGTGTCCGGTAGCCCTTAGTAGAAGCTCCAGCTCGGGTAGAACTTTGTGCCCTGAGGGTCAGTTTCCCCTGGGAATTGTTCTTCAGGCGCTCTTGGACGGTTTGCGAACCGTCCGGCGTCATCCAATCGACTGTGCATTCCGACTGATAACCGGGGGAGTCTGGGAACGTTTTTTTTCCTCTATAGAGCGGAGGTGGCTGTTGATCTAATAGCATCCGCTCTTGAAATGACTAGTCGGCTAGCCGATGGTCAAAGGGAGGAAGTCGGGCAAAGAATCCCGTGGAGGAAGTCGGGCAAAGAGGACCGCGCAAGCGACCTCGAACTATTTAGTTTTAAATAGTTTAGTTATAAATATTTATATGTGTAAATATTTATATATAATTTTTATATTATTACCTGTTATTATATGTATACATATCTATTTACTTAAATATAATATATTTTAGTCATTGCATACAATAATAAGCAATTGATACCCGATAATAAGTAAACTCGAAAACATACATATATAATAAATTAGGCCTACCTTAGTACAGGCGAGGCCTAGTTAGTATGGCTTTGTAATTGCAATAAATGTACCTTTATAAATTTAATAAAGAAATTTAGGTAATAGATAATATAAGTCAGATATAAACACATTATTGTTAGTTACCCGTTTGAAAAGGCACTAGCCTTAGTGGGGAACTGTGACATGTCATATGTATCTTTTTTATGAATAAAGACTACTACCAAAAAAAAAAAAAAAGAATTTGAATTTGATTTTTAATATGAATTACTTCTTTTATTTACCTTCAATTAGTTTTTTCTGTTTTATTTTGATTTTATATGTGCGCGTATATGAACAAATCCTCGTCATATATTGAGTATATCTTAGTACGGTCTATGGCCTAGGTAAGCTAATTCTGCAATAAAAACCTGTAATTTTTCTGTTTCTTTTATCTATCATCTATAATTTATTTATCACCAAAAAAACTATATTTTTGGAATGGATAAATTAATGTTATTATTATTGCTGTTATTACAGATTTTCCTTTTGACATAATATTGACGTAATTTTCTGCGAATTTCGACTTTTTACCCAGGTGTGACGTCAAAAGGATGATCTGAGTTTTCGTGGACGTTCCGCCGCCTCGGAAATACGCGGAACATTCGATTTGGGTCGTACTAACTTGTCGGACGTGCCGTCACTCCATCTGCACCGGTTCATTTATTAAGATTAGGAGTGGGCTCATCGCGCAACAGCGATTTAATTAAGGTCCGGATATAGGGAAGGATCAAACGAAAGGCAGTTCTTAAAGTTAGGGCGAGGGTAGACGCCTAATAAGGAAGATTTTTTTCCATATATAGAAGAAAATGAGGCCATATCGTACTGGCATTGACGGACTTATATTATACAGGACGAAAAAGATACTTGTTGCTTAAAAGTTCAATCTGTTATTGAAAATATTGAATAAATTGAATGTATTCGACTGGAAAGTACAGTGTCTAGGAACAGCGCAACTTTTTTAAGAGTGAGCGAGATGTAAACAATGCACGGGACCGCGAGGAGTACCTACAACGGGTGTCGTGAGGCTGCCCTTAAAATTTCAGTTGCCATAAAGCCTTTCATGAGAAATCAGTGCTCGTTAAGCTAGCCACAGGCCGCTGCGCACTGCTACGTTTCACATGTGTCTTTAGCTTTATCCATTACCAGCTGCCATACAAATCAACACAAAGCATGCCACGCGCACGCTACGCACGGCTGCGTGGCTATGTGACGTCAGAAGCACACGCGTGGATTGCCGCGGAATCTGTTATTAAAAGTTTAACTAAAAAATGTATAAACAAAAGTATTAATATTTTCCCCTGAGTCATCATTACAAAATGTTTGAAAAAAAATTCTAGTTAACGTAGAGTGTAACCTAACCAATGCTAAATTATATTAATCAGAAATGAAATTCAGTGTGAAAAGCATTAAAAGTAAAGCACTGAAAACCGCAGTAAATGAAAACCACTGGAAAACAAAAATTATGTTCATTATACAGGGTGACTTTTAATTAAACAATATTGCCGTCATTTTACCTACTTCTAGATGGCTCATCGTGATCAGCGCTTTTTATGCTATTTTCCAAAAAAACTAAAAATTATAATTTTCATAAAAAAATATGATTTTATTTAAATTTTTGATTTTTTGATTTTAGGCACACATTTTTTTATTAGAAGTTGCTTACTTGTTCGTATTGATTCACCCTATTCATGGATGCCGGTTACTTAAAACTCAACCTGTATAAGAATTAGGATTAAGTTTGCATTGTTTGTTTATTAGCACTATTATGTTTTATAATGGAAAGCCGTATGAGTAACTAGGGTATGCAAGAAACAAAAAGGTATAAAAAAATTGTACCTCACATTTCTTATAATATATTTTTAATTGCCTACAAACATATTTGTCTAAAATTATTTTGCCGTCAAAGTTTCACAAGAAAGTGTGTTTTGTTTTATTTTTATTAAGTAGCTACATTTATTGAAATTAAGTGAAATTACATTTTCACTTTTAACTTTCTCCTGGAAAGTAAACCGAATGTTACTTACGAGGCTTCTACGTTTCATCGTCATCATTTAAAATGTTAACTACAACGACTAGCCAATCTCGTAAAAAGTCAAAGCGAGAATACAGTTATTATAGGGAATGCCTTACGTGAATTCAAAAAATGTAAATCAATCGGGAACTCGCATTTGATCTAAAAATAAGGATAGCAGATGTTTTGTTGGTTTAGATTTTTTAATGCGGAATGGAAGCATCAACTCGTGAAAATAGCTAATAACTCTGACGTAGATGCAATCAAACGTGGATTCAAATAAGTGGACGAATGATCAAGGTAATTGTGTCAAAATAAAAGAAAAATATCAATGGTAGACAAACTTATGCATGTATCGGTGGTTGATATACTAACATTTAGAATGTTAGCATTCATATTATAAAGAAATAAGACGGCCACTGATAATATATGACGAACTAAAAACAACAGTAGATTGTCAAATGATGTCAAGAATGATGATTGAAAATGTCAGTCATAATAAAATTAATTAGAGTGGTCGAACAAACATAATACGCTAAATTAAGGAGTTGTCGCATCTTCATTGTTATATTAATTGGTTAATTGAAATTGTTCATTTAAAGCTACTCTGTAACGGCATTAACCCTGGGTTGTTAACTGCATTAACCCTGCATTTTTTGATGAAGTATTAGAAGAATTTAACCCAAATTCGGTAATTTTAAAGTTAGCAAAAATATGTGTTTGCCTACGATGTTGTTGAGCTGACATTCTTATCTGAAGACTCTATTTTGAAAGTTAGGAAGCCTATTTTTTATGATAACAATCATAAAAGCAAGCAAGTGTTTAACTTTACAGTGACCCCGTTAATAATGTTCAGAGGTGCGATAGGATACAGTTCCATCGGTTGAGGTAGGTCGTAATAATGGGTTTATAACGCTTACCGGGCCAAGTTATAGGTCTAAGGTGCGGAGGCGACGCGACGCGCCTCACTGATTGCGGCTTTTATAGCACGTAAAAGTTTATGACATACGGGACTTAAACTTGGGCGGATGCAGGGGCAGTCGGAATGCTTAATGAGGAATATCACTTAGAGTATTTTAAAATAGTCGATAATAATATAATATATATCATCCAACATTCCTTTTTTTTTGAAGCTACGTTTATTACAAGCCTAATTCGAAATCATTACTTATGCAGGGTTTTAACCCTTCAGGCCTCGGCCCCTCACCCGATGGACAAGTTGATGTCCCAAAAAATTTTAGTAACAATAAGTAAAAAAATTGAATTATGACACTGTCTCACCAAAAATTTAATTACTGCCAAACCACTGTACCCATAATTAAAATAAAACATATTACATAATGAAACATAATAAAATACAACAAATTAAATTAAAACGGGGTCGTCACGCTGAATCGTGTTGTGGCCGATATCGGGCAATTGGGGCTCTAAGGTTTAAGTTCGTACTTTATGCATTAAGTTACCATGGATATATACCAATTTATTGATGAATATGTAAAGTTTTCACCTTATTTTGTTTTCTGATCTATTTTACTTTGCTGACAAGGAAAGTATTGTGGACGCACTTCTCTCTCTCTCTCTCTCTGTGTGTGTGTGTGTGTGTGTGTGTGTGTGTGTGTGTGTGTGTGTGTCTGCATGTATTCCTCCACGATAACGACCAAACTCTTCATGCACCGATTGAGATGAAATTCTGCATGCAGGCATCATTCGGGCATGGCAAGCGATGAAAAGATTGCAGTTCAAATGAGTCCACCAGAGGGCGCGCTAGTCATACCTTGATATCGATTTTTTGCAGTTAGAGACTTGACATTACACAGATGCCTTATCGGACCGAAAAAACGTTGTGAAATTTTGGTTACAATATCTCGTATACGAGCGACTCATTTTTTTAAATACCGCGAGTTGCCACGAAGACCCATTTTGTTCAGGGTTGGTCACACTCACGAGCCAACAGCCATCCGGCGGCCTCTGGCCTTTGGGCTAGTTTCCCCTAGGAGTCAACCTTCTGGCGCTCCTGGACGCCTGGCGCTCTGACTAACAACTTGGGTTGTCGACTATAGCGGGCGAGCCCGTCACCTCAGGAAGTTTTAACGATTAGTCGTTCTATCTCCCTGGAGTGAGCGTAGAAGACTTGGGGACAAAACAGTCCACAATCTAGCTACGTCACAAGCCCGTAAGAGGCCAACGCCTTAACCGCGAGATAGCCAGGAACGTTACCTGGCGGGCCGACACTCACGCCGTTACTTCCAATTGTGACCAGATTACTCCGGTCTCGAGATTGGTTACGAGTTCGAGGTCGATTGCGCGGTCCTCTCCCTTACGAAGCGGTGAAACGGTATATACCGAATCTAACAACTTGCGGTGTCAACTACAACAGGCGAGCCCGTCACCACAGGACGTTTTAACGATGTTCTCGTTCTATCGCCCTGCAGTGAACGTAGAAGACTTTGGACAGAACAAATCCAACGTCCAGCTACGTCACAACCCGCAAGAAGCCAACGCCTTACCGCGAGATAGCCAGTGTTACCAGGCGGGCCGACTCTCGCGCCCTTGCTTCCAATTGTGACCAGATTTCTCCGGTCTCTCAATTGGTTCCGAGTTCGAGGTCGCTTGCGCGGTCCTCTCCCTTACGAAGCAGTGAAACGGTGTGAACCGAATCTATCGCGGACCAAGGCGTCCTTTGCCCGACTCTGAATCGGGATCGGATGGCCAATGGTCATTTCAAGAGCAGTCGCCGTAAGGTAGACAACCACCCCCGCTCTATAGGAAACAATACAGTTCCCAGATTCCCCCGATTGTTAGTCGGAGAGCACAGTCGATTGGCTTGCGCCGCTCGGTGCGCAGACCGTCCAGGAGCGCCAGAGGTTTGATTCCCAGGGGAGACTGGTTGACCCAGTGTCCTACCCAGGCTCGCACCCCATCCGTGGATGCCATCGGATGGGTGTTGACCCGTGAGTGTGACCGACCCTGAACACATGGGTCATCGTGGCCACCTCATCATGGGCCCATTAGCCCACCGAATCTAACAGTCGGGGGAGTCCGGAAGCAGTACTGTTTCCTATTGAGCGGGGGTGGTCGTGGACCTTACGGCGACTGCTCTTGAAACGACCATCGGCTACCCGATCCTGTGTGAACAGCCGGGTAAAAGATGCCGTGGTCCGCGATATATTCGGTTTACACCGTTTCACCGCTTTCGTAAGGGAGAGGACCGCGCAAGCGATCTCGAATATGTAACCAATCGAGAGACTGGAGTAATCTGGTCGCAATTGGAAGTAAGGACGTAGGTGTAAGCCCGCTGGGTAACATACCTGGTTATCTCGCGGACAAGGCGTTGGCCTCTTACGGGCATGTGACGGAGCTTGACGGTGGACTGTTTTGTCCAAGTTTTCCGCGCTCACTTCACGGGAGATAGAACGAACAATCGTTATAACTTCCTGAGGTGACGGGTTCGCCCGTTGTAGTTGACAACTCTATTTGGTCGTTCTGCAACTTGACACGCATGTAAATATTGAAATTGAGTGGCTTCACAAAACGGACGACTTCAGACATGCTTGACAGTGGAATCACTGGCAATGTTTGGTGAATATAATCTGCCAATTGAATCATTGCACCATCAAACCGGTTTCGATTGTTTATTGCCTCCAAAGACTTTTTATACGTCTTTGTACATTCATCCCAAACGATCGATTTGCGTTGCTGCAAAACTTTTGCCATCGCATAGTTTTTCGTAAGGTTGCAAGTTGTAGTGTCATTGAAATTTCTAACAACTGAATACATTTTTCATCATTAAGCAACTGATTAGCCTGATTCCTAATTTAAAAATAGGTCATCAGCTGTCAAACGAAATAAATAATTTTGTAACGAAATAATAGTAGATTGTAAATGGAGCAACATAATATTTTTACGGCGAGGGCGCTTTTTTGAATCCAGAGCGAAGTGAGGGATTCTTTAGTAGAATCTCGAACGTAGCGAGGGATTCAAAAAAGCGCCCGAGCCAAAAATATTTTGCGCCCGAGTGATACACTCTACTTTTTATCACCCTCTATGAGAAAATAAAAGGCGTCTCATATTTTATTGTAATATTATTATTTAATAAAACATAGAGTATCAACTAAATTGAAATTAAATACTATCTAATAATAAAATAACTAAGCACTTATATTTACTTATATTCATTTGTTTTTTTTTTATTCAGCCGCGAAGCGACTAGGGGCCGTCGTACCAGCCAGTCTTTATTCAAACAATATTTGCGTTCGATTTCTTCGGCGCTGAAGACTAAGATGTTCCAAATTCAAAAAGTGCGCCGCAAAGATAAATTGCGGCGCACTTATTCAAAAAGTGAGCCGCAAAGATAATTGCGGCGCACTTATAAAGTTTCTTATAGAAAACACCACTTTTGGGCGCACTTAAAGGCGAACCAAGTCGTCCTTTTCGAATAGATGGGAAGAAAATAAATTTGAATTAAAGTAAAATATTTACATTAGTTGGACAGGTTGCCAACACACAAGTACAAAAATGTAATTTTATTTTAATTTAGGCTGGAATGCGTTTTAAAGTTCCTATCAGGATTTTTTTCAATGGAATACATTCGATTGAAATATTTCCATACCGAGAGCACATCGATTAAAACAAAAAAGAATCAACCTAATATGTTGTTCCTAATCAAAAAAAGAATTACGGATATACAACATTCGAATCGTGAGTAGAAAAAAGCACTTTCAGTTTTCCCGATTTTTCCGATTTTCCAGAAGACTTTTAATTTTTTTTTCCGTTAGGACCTTACTTGGAGTAATACAAACATAAAAATAAAAAAATCGGTTCAGCCCTTCAACCTAATATGCGATTACCACCGAGCGGCATTTCATTTCATATGCGCCGTCCTCTTTTCTCTGTTGAACTAGCCTATAGACACATACAGTAGATACGATCCCCGTAGTCCATCTTCTTCACACAATAACAAACTTTATTGTCGCGTTTCATGTTTCAAATGACAACAGCAACGTATATCGCCCCAAAAGAGAGCAATTTGACAAAATATCATTTCATTCTTTCGGCAACTCTCATTCAGAAAATAATATCAGTGAACAGCTAAAGTGATATTACATTTCTTTCATTGCTAAGCAAAGTCTTCATAAATTACTTTATTCGAAATAAGTCAAAATACATTATTGTGAGAATTTCGTACTTTATTAGGACCCAATAACAGCCAAAAAGCATTTAGTTTTACTCGCATATGGACAACTTGGGTTGTCGACTACAGCGGGCGAGCCCGTCACATCAGGAAGTTTTAACGATTAGTCGTTCTATCTCCCGGCTAAAATTGCCGTCAAAAAAATATCAGGCTAAAATTGTAAAAAGATCTTTAAATCTATTTGCCATATAGAACGGTTATGTTAAGTTTCAGGAGGCAGCTGTGTCTCTGCCCCAAAGCGTGAGCACCTTCCCACATTTTAACGAGCAGCGTAACAAAGAACACAAAAATAGCTTACGGGAACGTCGAGTATATTCTCTTGAATTACGACGTGTAAGTAACAGCGGTATTTAATCTTGAATGGTCTTGTTAGTGTAAGTCCCAAGGATCACTCCAACTCCATCCGCCTTCGAATTATATTAAAAGCAGGGTAAAAGTACTCGTATAATAGAAAAAAAGGAAAAAAAATTATTGCCGTTTTGTTGCGGTTAGATCGCTAGATGGTTATAAATTTGTCGAAATCGGTAAAGCTTTATAATTGTTGCAAATTAAATGCGCAGCGTCTCGACTGACTTTATAAACTCAAAATAGCAATATTATTAAATAATACAGCGAAGACGAAGACAATAGATCTAGTTTTTGATTGGAGTAGTGAGAGGAAAGCGATAGACCGATATTTATATTTTGTCACATTTGAATAGCGATGGAAAGAGTGCCTTAATGCCGTTTAAAACGAATCTCGCTTTCACTTGCTGATAGCGATTGAGACAGGAGAGTGTTCGTGACATTTCTGCTGCAAAGCCTTTGCCTATACTGGCTGAAGTCTCGCAGGCCCCTTTGGTGGCACATAGCCATAAGCTTTGGAAAGTGGCAGGCAAAGCTTGGGCCAATGCCCATGGACATAGTAAAACCCTATTGCCTAATAGTGATTTTATGCAGTTTGTCTAATATATCATATAGTACCCAATTATTCGTGGGGGGGGGGGGGGGTACGGTGAGTCTAAAGGAAAACTGCATGAAATTGAACTCGCCGATGACACGCTGTGTGTGCATGGACTCAGTCGTGAGACCGTGGACTATGTATGGTTGTATTTGCTTTCTCACTTATTTGCTTGTTTGCTTGCTTATCTAATTTTAAATTATAGAATACAGGCCAAATAGCGCTGATATATAAGACATATGAGTGGCTTTTAGGACATAGGGTCTATGTGTAAAAGCTAGCAAATGACCCGCCCGATCCCCCAAAAAAATGTGTCGGTTTATCTGCTAAACACCCTGTATAGTACTGTTCAATATCGATGATCGCGCCAGATGATGGTCCTGGATGTGGTTAAAAAGTACGGTGTCCAGATTTCTGTGTAGTATCGAGATGTAATCAGTTGCGGAGTGGGATATACACATTTTGCGAACTTGTGGGGCACTGAGTGACCCGTTGGAAAGACCTGAGCCGGGCTACAAGCCGAAGGCCACTTCCTGCTCAAAATCACCCGTCATTATGTACAGTACCTAACTGTCTCTCGTGGGTACATTTCTTAGTTACTATGTTACTGGACCCTGGATCCCCCCCCCCCCCCCTCTGACCTGATGTTGGTGCACGAAAAATTACCTTGCCCTAGACCTTCCGAATCATTATTGTTACTGTTACATGATTTTAATTATGTTTTCGTCAACGTTCCCGGATAGATGGAGAGGGGCTGGAGGGTTATGTCAGAAACTCTTTTGCCTATCCCTCGCATATTCATTATACTTCAGGTACACGTGTCGTTGTCGTTGCATGTTTATGACATTCCTGGTAGATAAAACGATCACTGCTGTTAAGGTAACTGTCTGGCAAGGTTTCTGCCCTCGACCTCCGCCTTTGATCATTAAACTACAGATGTCAACGACTTAAATGCCCGGTCCTACGTTATGACTATAGTTTAAATTGTCGTTAAATTAAAGACAGATAACATCTTTCATTTACTACTCATCGAGAAACCTTCACCCAACCAAGTCTGTTTACAGAACCATTAAAAGCAAACGTGTGTTTCACAAAAGCCTCAGAAAAAACGAACGGTAAAACAATAATAAAAAAACAAACTTCCCACAATAGACGATTAATGAATTCATCCCGATCGATTTGAAAATAAGCAAACAAACGCAATTTTACTTAACTCGTCCAATCAATCATGCGCTGTGTCCGCTTCGGGCAGAGCTCATTTCAACCAGTTTATTGTTTGGTCGGATCACCGATGATATATCGAAGGTGTGTTTTGAAATTCCAAAGTTGTTTATCGATTACTCAAGCTTGTTTATCGATCATTCCCCCGGGATGAATATGCTGCTCTTGCGAAGTGATGACTGGTTTTTTTTTGTTTAAACAATAAATAACTTAAATAGATGCTGATCGGTCTTAATTTCTTAGGCTAAATTTCAATTTCTACTAAAGGCCATCAAATATCTGAATCCCAAACTCACGACTTTTAAATATGAAATCGTAGGCGTAGACACACACAGGAATAGCTGTGGAAAAAAAGGAAAACGGAAAATAATTAGTGATAGCATCAGATCTGGGTGGGTTTCTATGAAGGACCTGAGTGTGATTTTAGACGACAGTTAAAGTTATGGGGCACATGTCGCACCAATTGCTAAAAAATCTAACAAAATCCTTGGTTTCATAATTCGCGCAACCAAAAATTTCTCCGATCAATTAATATTAAAATTGTTATACAATGCGTTTGTTCGATCGCATCTTGAGTTTGCCTCTCCAATATCGTTTCCCCATTATCGAGTTCGTATCAATAGTTACAAAATATACAAAACAAATTCATTCGGTACTTAAATTTCAAGAGCAAAAGTTACTGCTATAACACTAATGAGGCGGCCCTACTATTTAAAATAAATACTCTATCATATCGGCGCAACGTGAATGATGCTTTTTTTAAATAATGAATGGCATATTTGACTGCACTGACCCGCTGGGCGCGATTAATATTAACGCCCCAATGCGACAATTTCACCTTTTTCGATTGCCACAGTTTAAAACTAATTCATCCAGAAATGGAGTACTCACACGCTGCTGTGAGCTTTACAACACCCTCTTATAGAGTATTGATATATTTAATAATTCCATAACCACTTACAAATACTTTTTAAATGAAACCCTAGCCAATACAAAAACTGTAAATTTTTAGCTATTTTATTCATGATTATTACTATTATTATAATTTCTATACGCTATTATTACTATTATATGCATATTTTCACTCCACACCCACACACTCAACACACCCAGAAACACACACACTCAACACATCCTAAACGCAATCCTCTTGTAGGTAATAAAATTGTAGGTATTTTAGTTTTATTAAGTATTTTAACTTTAATTTCTGTAATTTCATTGAAATCCGTAATCGGTTTTGGCGAACCTGGGCGTCCTTTGCCCTTAGTGCCAGACGGGATCGGGTGGCTCAATGCTATTTCAAAAATGGCATGACAGCAGGTCCCACTCCCGCTGCTTAGGAGACAGTATATTTCCATAGTCTACAGACTCCTCCAGCAGTTAGTCAGAGTGCACAACCGATTGGAGTCGCCGAACGGTGCGCAAACCGCCCAGTAGCGCCGGGATGCAATCCCACCAGGAGAAACCGGTCCACCAGCCGTGAGGCCTGAGACGCAAGAGTCTTACTCTGGGTAGCCTTTCGCACGTGGCGGCTTCTGAATAGGAACTGAATCGCGAGTTAAGCCGATCCGACAACAAAATGGATCTTATGGCCCAAGCTGCACGAAACCATTCGCTACCGAAACAAATCGATAGCACAACGCGCCCTGGATGATAGGCGCTTAGTGATACAAGGTATTTTGAAACACATTAATTTGGTGCACTTTTAAATTGCCGCCCGGGGCACCCCTCCCCCCCCCCTCCAGCCATCCCCTAGCCTCCCCCCGCTCCTAGATCAGGGGTTGGCCACGAAACTGCGCCACAATATCTGAAGCAGATATGCAAATTACTTTTAGTCGCATTTTAACCAACACCGGTAGAGTATATTAAAATTGGACTCTCTATATCATGGGTCTTCAACCCGCGGCCCGCTCGCGCCCGCTCGAGCCCGCTCGCGCCCGCGCCCGCCCGAGTTTTACTACTACGGCGGGTTGCGACGGACACACTCGTTTCGTTCGCTCGCTCAGTGCGTTAATGAGAGTTGAATAGAAAACAAATTCAAATTCAAATTCAAATTCAAAATTCTTTATTTATCAATAATATTACATTAATTTTAAAAATTCAAAGCCATCCTAACTAGGCCTCGCCTGTACTAAGGTAGGCTTAATATTAAAAAAAGTATAGTGGTTTACGTAACTAGCTGTAATACATCTTTGTATATTAATATGGTACATTTGAGAAGTTAAAAATAGAATAAGAAAGCGTAATAATATTAAATTTAGGTATGTACATACATATAAATATATACATACATATATAAATAAATATATACTATATAGATAAATATAAAATAATACTATATATATATATATATATATATATATATATATATATATATATATATATATACATATATCTCACAAATCGTGCACTATTTTAATATATATGTTATTAATGTCTCCGTTTCTTGTCGACCCATAGTCAAAAGTGACTTAGTTAGGTTTTTCTTTACGCCGTGACTATTCCTAGATTTCAATCCTGCAGGTAAAACACTATTCATTTTGTTGAACAGTCGAGGAGCAATGTAAGAGAAGTGTTTTTGTGCAAAACTTGTTCTCTTTTTTTGGATTAAGTGCTGTCTGGTTGTTGTTACTCGTGTTCCTTTATGGTGTGTTGAATATAGATGATAATTGTCATGATTATAGTAGTAGAGTAGGACTACCTTAGCGTATATTTGACGAACGTCAAGGACTTTTGATTCATTGTACAAGCTCTCAGAAGAATACCGGAAGGGTTTTTTGTGTATTACTCTTAATAGCGACTTTCGGGCTTGCAACGTTGAAACACGTTGCAACTTGCAACCTTGAGACCAGTTTGTGAAATGCAACGACCACTATAGGGCCAGATATTGATAAAATAGTTAAGACTAAACAATGTCAAACATATCATTGATTGAATTTTATTAAAATATTGTTTTGTTGGTAAAATTGTATAATAAATAACTTCAACGATTATTGTTCTTCAATTACTTAAGTTTATATTGGAATATATTGTTTGTGTTGCGGCCCGCCGAACCAAAATCAAAGTATTGTCGGCCCTTGACCTCAAAAAGGTTGAATACCCCTGCTCTATATCATCAGCAACGAAATCCACATCCATACTTGACCCATGTTTATCAGATGCCATCTGAGTTATCCGAATACGATGACGTTATCTATATTCACGGGTGTACTACTCGTTGGTGTTAGGTACAGTTTAGTGTTAGGTACAAGTTGGTGTTAGGTACAGGTTGGTGTTAGGTACAGGTTGGTGTTAGGTACAGGTTGGTGTTAGGCCAAGCGTTTTAGATGTCATATCATTGTAATTTTGTGCACTGAGCATTCGCGGTCGATATATGTAATTCCGGTATAAACTGTCTCTTATCAATTATCTCTTTCAAACGCTTCAAATGCATGGCATTATATCTATTCGACTTTATAAGTATACACTTAGAGGTCAGAATGAGTTGTAAAACATATAGTCCTCTTTAAAACAAGACTCCTTCAGCCAGATTGGATAATTGGTTCCTGAGGTATGATCCCGTATATGGACACGTTTCGGATCCGGATAAGGGAATCTAGTGGGTTCACTTTGCGCATATTCAGTTCGTAAGTCCGACTTAGTCCTGGCATACATTTTTATTATTTCTCTTTTAAACGATACTAAGGTGGCTGTGCTACGTTTATTTTTAGCCGAGTTATTAAAATATGAAATTACTTCGACAGAAACTGTAGATCATTTAGGCGCAATGTCTCCCACGCCAGGTATCTATCGATTTTAAATATGTTTTCGATTATGAATCAAAAAAGCACTCAGTTATTTGTTTGTTTCCTGTATTTTTCTTGAGATTATTATAAATGTGATACACAAATCATTGAATTATATTTCTCTGTATTTCTCTTGAATTTTAATTTTCCCTGATATTTTAATATATACAACCCACCGTGGACTGTTAATTTTTTATTATCTGATATGACTATCTGAATATAAATATAGTATATTAAACTATCTGATTTTATTTACCACTCTTTTTTAATTACTATGATTAGTCAGCTGTCCCTGGAGACGCCGATGGCCATGTTTCCGACCAGATAATACTTACAGATAATACTACAGATAATACTACTCATAGAATGTTAATGAATCGAGAAAATGCTTTACAGGTAGCTAACGGTTCCGTACAGCTTTGGCCTGATAAGCTGTTTGTTATCTTGGGTCGGCTCAACTCACGGTTCAGCTGCCATCTGGTAGCCTTCTTGAAGATGGACTTACCTGAAAAGAACCAGGGTTCGACGGGTCGTAGACAGTTGGGTTCGGTCGTTCCAAATCTCGTATCCCATGACCAAATACTTCTTTTGGTCAAGCCTAGTCCGACACAGCCCAGCCGACCCATCGGCTCTTCATTCTCATTTATTTATTATGTTCCTATCTAAAAAATCTGTGTTGACTAAGTAAAGACATTAAACATGCAGTATAATTCTAAATTTGGGTAAACAAGTAAATGTTTTTATGGTTTTTTAATCCTTTCTTGATGAATTGAGTATAGGTACGACATCCGTTTAATTGAGTATCCTGACTGCTAAGTATGAAACGTTTGCCATCCATTACGGCAAAACGCTTTTAAAAATATTCCCGGGACATAAAGCAGGCTGGCTTAGGAAACAGTCCAACCGCTAAAAAGCCATGAATAATTCTGATATCGAAATATGTCACGCGCTCAAAGCGCCTGCGATACAATCTCGGCGGAAATCCGATTCAGATCCCGATAAAAAATGGAGAGCAGACGGTTGCGCAAGTACGAAAGATAAAATTGAGTAGAACGCGGACTTTTAATTGAGGACTTTTAACAAAGCATACAGAGCAAGTACCCTACGTGTCAGTCGGCAAAGTGTTCTCCGTTTGCACTTTTTTGAAATGTCTTAAAATTGATAAAACATTTTGAATAAGTCGGTACAACTACTGGGCATGTGACTAGTATATTCATATCATTGCGTGTTCTCCACAATCCCTTGAGAAAGCGTTTTTAACATTGGACAGAGCAGCAACATGCACATCATCACACAGATTATGCAGATCTTTATCGAGTTCTCCACATGCCATCCTCCTGCACGACACCAAGATGTTGCCAGTTGTAGGACTTAGTAACATGATTTACAAATAGCGTTACTACGAAGAACTCTGAATAGGGTATAGAGAAATAAGGATAATAGGGGCGTGTTCAATAATATCGCTTGTAGCGACATTTAGGTCCGGCTAGATACTTTATTTTCAATTAGCAACCCCAGTCTTTACCGACTTGTTGTACATTCTTATATATACGTGGTTTTTACCAATATTTTTACTTTATGTTCATTTATATCTTATGCAGGTGTAACCAAAACTACTTTTATTTTAAATATATTTTTCGAAAAGTAATCCTAAATATATTACTATCGCAATTTCGGTTCCATTATCCAAATGCGTTATTCTAATATCTTTTGTCGCCAACACCTAGTTACTAATCTGAACAAGGGCATTTAACATTTTCATAACTATGAACATGTTTAATCAACTATGCAAAATAAACTAAATACCATTATAATTCTATTCTTATATTGATATCATCTACAAAAATTGCTATCGGATAATGATAATGATAAGCGGGTAAGTACTGTACTGTTTCTAATTTGCCTTCATTATTATATTGACTTCATTTTTAGTATTGTATTACTATTATTATTATACGGTATTATTATATTATCTTCCTTTTATTATAAAATTTAGATTTTTTTATTATTATATTACTATTATTATTATATGGTATTCTTATATTACGTACCTTTTATTATTATATTTACTTTATTTTTGTTGTTATATTACTATTATTTTATTATATGGTATTATTTCATTACCTACCTTTTATTATTTTATTTACTTTATTTTTATTATTATATTACTATTACTATTACATGGCATTATTTTATAACCTACCTTTTATTATTAAAGTTACTTTATTTTTATTATTATATGGTATTATTATATTACTATTATTATAATATCTACCTTTTATTATTTACTTTATTTCCTAAAATGTATTTATTCAACTTGAATAATTTATAAAATATATCGGCATGACACCAGGTATAAAACCCATTACCTCCAACCGATCTTACTACCATTTATTGCACATAATGTATAATTAGAGGTAAGGAATTTTCGTTTTTACGAAATAGATGCGAATTATGCAAAATTTCTTGAAATTTGAAAAAATGCGAAAATACGCACCTGATTTTTTTTTCACTAAAGTTTACCTGTAGATGAGATTACATACTTCTTTTATATTGGTCAGCTATTTAGCCAATCTGTGGCTGCAAGTCACCACCTTAAAACAAAATACATTACTCGAAAACTTCTCAAAAAGCGTCTTTTTAGAGAACTTTCGCAAAATGAGCTGATTGATGGGTATAATCACCTTCATCACCTAATGCTTTAATCAGTAAATAGAAATAAAGATGACAATGTTAACAACATATTCTGGGGTACTTAATGCTGCTTTTCAACTTTTGCTGAAGCAGCGTTACAGAGTTTATTACTTCTACGCTGTTAGTTGAGCAGCGTAAAAGCAGAACGCTTCTTTATTAAATATAATGTCGCCTTTATTAAATATAAGTACAACAAACAATGTTGGCTTTTAATTAATAATAAATATAAATTTTAGGAATATTAACCCTCCAACCGCGGACGATTTTATTATTTTTTTGTACAAATTCCCGGGAGATTTCAGTAGTTATTTTAAATGTTTGCGTTTCTATATCACTGAAAAGGTATATAAAAAACCTGTTGTGTGACCCTAAAACTTTCCCGGCAAGTAAGCAACCCCCTCGCCCCCAACCTAACCCCTCCTCCCACCCCGCGCTAACCCAACCTCCCCCCGCGTTAGGTGGTAACAACTAACCATCGGCGTCGACTGATCCATTCTACCGTCGATCGATGCAATAGATCGATAACCGATCGATTGGTGTGGTGGCAACTTAACTTGTGAACATGAAAATATCGATCGCCTATGTTGACGGGGAAATAGCGTCTCCTTAAGAAAATATTACTCAGAAATCATATGGAATGCTATAATAGCGGTCCTTGCGTTTCGCACGGAAGGAGCAAGACGCGTACGTGCGCGTCGCCCACGGTTATAAAGTTAGTTATAAGTTATGCAGTACTAGCTGACCCGGCGAACTTCGTACCGCCTAACAGTCAATGAATGTCGTGTTACAGATTAGCTGAACTTAATTTATGATTTTATGAAAATAATACAATGAATACAAAATAAATATTAGGTTCACTACTTTACTAAAATAAAAACACAAAAAGAAATATAAAAGTACAAAAATTAAGTATATAAATTGCGTGTCAGCAAGAAATGATTGAATTAAACTATTTACATATCATGCAGTATGGGATGCACTCGGTTTAATTCTCTTCATTGAAGCACCTTGTGATATACGACATTTTTCTTTATCAGGCGCAAGAACAAATAAAGAAGATGATTTGCCGACACGTGCACATGCCACGTACAACTGACCATGAGAAAAACACGGATTTAGATTTTGTATGGAAAATGTTTTTTCTTTTATTTAATTTTTTTGTCAATTTTCCAATTTTTGTTTTTAATAGTTATTCTGCTATTCGGGACGGAGACAAATACTACAAATAAAAAACCATGAAAATCGGTCAAGTCGTTCTCGAGTTATAAGTGTTCGAACAAACCCGACTTTGTTTTATATACATATATATAGATATGCGAATTTTAGCAACATTTATATAATAAAAATTTTCTATATGTGAAAATTCTGTTTTTTTGGTGAAAATTTCGTAGTTCTAGGCGACTAGTCTACATAGAACTTAATTTTTACTTTACCAGCCTAATATTGGGAAATCGAGATGAATACAGATACATTTTGGCACCCCCCGAGACGATTAAAAAAAATTCTAGACTGAAGTCTCACTGTGTGTCTGTTTATGTGTATTACTCCACGATGACTTCCAAACTCTTAATCCGATTGAGCTGAAATTTGGCATGCAGGCATCATTGGGTCATAGCAAGAGCTGAAGGAGTTGTGGTTGAAATAGGCACTAGCTATATTTCAATCTCGAAATATTATACTTGAAATTTGGTACACAGACAGGCCGAAGCCTTGCTGGGCCAAAATCCCACTGAGAAATTTGAGTTGAAATATCTGTATACAAGCGACACAAATTATATCGAAAGTCTGCAATAATTAAGATAATACTTTTGAAAGGCGAATGACCAAACACGTATGGGACCTGGAATTACACTCAATATAAATGCTATACACGTCAATGAAAAGATGTGTCGTTTTCGATTTGCTGTTCGTTCCGGGGAGTTAATGGGCCCTTGCTGAGTTGGCCACGAAGACCCATTCTGTTCAGGGTTGGTCACACTCACGGGTCAATACCTATCCGACGGCCTCCACGCATGAAGTGCGAGCCTGGGTAGGACTCTGGCCTTATGGTTAGTTTCCCCTGGGAATCAACCTCCTGGCGCTCCTGGACGGTCTGCGTACCGTGCGGCGTAAGCCAATCGACTGTGCACTCTGACTAACAGTCGGGGGAGTCTGGAAGCAGTACTGTTTCCTATAGAGCGAGGGTGGTTGCGGACCTTACGCCGACTGCTCTTGAAACGACCATCGGCTACCCGATCCTGGGTGATCAGCCGGGAAAAGGATGCTGTGGTCCGCGATAGATTCGGTAAACACCGTTTCATCGCTTCGTAAGGGAGAGGACCGCGCAAGCGACCTCGAACTCGTAACCAATCGAGAGACTGAAGTAATCTGGTCACAATTGAAAGTAAGGGCGTGAGTGTAGGCCTGCCGGGTAACACTCCTGGCTGTCTCGCGGTTAAGGCGTTGGCCTCTTACGGGCTTGTGACGTAGCTAGATGGTGGACTGTTCTGTCCTCAAGTCTTCTGCGCTCACTCCAGGAAGATAGAACGACTAATCGTTAAAACTTCCTGAGCTGACGGGCTCGCCCGCTGTAGTAGACAACCCAAGTTGCTGTTCGCTCCGATTGAAATTATTGGAAATGGTGGCTTAGTATTATTGCCAAAGTCACGTACTGCCCTTAAGGAAGCCAAATTGAATAGCATACATTTCAATGTATCTCCTGTCGTAGCCCATTGAAGGTTTAGCAGAGTTCCGATGGATCTCTTTGCACGCTTATACGTCACGGGTATTTGTCATTGAAAGCTTCACCATGGTTATCAATTTATCAGGTAAGCATATGCAGAGGGCGATGACGTCAGATCTTTATCACTTGCATCCCACGCGTGAATCTTAAATGAAAAGCAACTGAGAATGACGTCTTCTCGATACGGAATTTTCTCTATCGATTCAAAAACAGGTCTTTAATGACATTGCAAAGCAACTTTTTTTAAACATTGTGTCGTACTTATTCCTCCGTATGTTAACCACATTTAGAGCAGTTTACTCGCGCAGGGAATAATTGGTTAGCAGCGGAAACCCCGTAAAAGGCTTCCTTTAACTAAAAAAAGGTGGCTTGAAAATCCCAAGATGACCTGACCTGATAGCCGAATTAATCGGATCAAAGTTGGAAAAGTAATTACGGCCTTAAGATAGGGATTCAGGAGAGAGTAAACATTATTAAAAGGGCAAAAAGAAAATAAAAGAGGAAAGAAAACGCTTTTTTAACCGGAAATTTCGTGAAAGTATTTTGCCAAACTGGTGACTTATTTCTTTGTTTGTTCACAAATTGTTTTTTGAATGCCTCTAATTTATTGCACAATAAATATTATAAATAATATTTATTCAAGAATATCTTTAAATAATATGTATGACTATATTATAGAACGTGTATTTACATAAAATTTTATTCACTTATTATGAATCCTTTTTTCCCAGTTCCCACCTCTCCCTATGTGTGTTAATTCTTTTAAAAAAATGATATTGTTGTGTTTGAATTATGAATGTTTAAGACGAAGCATGTAATTAGCTTTATTTTTTTAACTTAATAATTTTGTAACAAATTTATTGTAACAGCTGTATGTTTCCTTAATAATAATAAAATATACTCTGGGTCCAAACTTAAAATCCCACAATAGCAGAGGATATGCTAATATGTAGAAACTCATCTTTCGTTTTCAGCCTTTAGCAATAGTTTGTAAGGTCATTTAACACTTTTTACTGAAGGGCACTGAAGTACACTACAATGGTGAACCCGTCACCTCAGAAAGTTTTAACGATAATGATCATTCTATCTCCCGTGAGGTGAACATAGAAGATTTTAAGACGAAAACAAATCTACCGTCAAACTAAGTTTACGTGCCCGTCAGAGGCCAACGCCTCACGGCGAAGCACCGGGAAAGGAACCTCACTTAATTGGACCACAGTATACCAGACAGTAGCTTTCCTTAGAACAAAATTTAAATTGAAGCGAATACGTCACGAGTCGTAAGGCCTCGGATATGTCCCGCTACTCGGCCCACGCGTATATGCAAACGTTCGAAATTGTCGCCAGTCTTTACCTGCGCGTAACGCTAACCAAAAGCGTTAGTCGAGACGTACCCCTCTGCCCACATTATTCGCACCCTCTTTCCGCAATCCCCTGTAGCTCGAGAGTAAATCTACTGTTTGGTATACTGTGATTGGACCAAGGCAGTTACCTCGCAGTCCACTCTTACAGCAGCTTCTTTTATGGATGATCGTAATAATCTACACATTGACCTTCTTATGATTTAAATTACCTACTTTAAGAGAGATTAAAACCATCTGGATATTATGGATTACATTTAGCATGTCTTCGTTCCACTATCATGGTATGTACTATCAAGAGCAGTCACGTAACTACATACCGTCTAAGAGTATGTAGTTACGTGACACTGGCAATCAGACATCACAGCCCGGTAACAGGAAGCAGTTAAATTTATCGGGATCATATAACCTCGGAATAAGTAAAACTTACAATTCACTAGTAAAATATTACTCCTTTATTATGTATCTCTTTCAAAACCCAGCTACACTGGTAGGATCGCAATAGTTTTAAATTTATTTCAGCGAACGTTTAAGAAATTAATTAAAAACAAAAAAATAAACACACGACTCAACTTTTTCTTGTATCTATTAGTGTCAAAACCCGAAAAATCTCAGGAATGGAGATTTACATATAATTTTGACTGATGTGTAAATATATACACCTGTCACGAAATGCGTGACAAAACACAAGGCCATCTCCGCCACGCTGTGAACAAATGAACGCGATAGCTTCACTAATGCGCGTACAGAGTGACATTGAAATGAAATAAAATAAAAAATCTTTTCATTGCACGAATACAAAGGCGGTTTTATTGTTACACAGACTCTCAGACTGAGAAAGAGAATCCATTTTATCCAGCTTCCAGATTTTTTTGGTGACTTAGGGGAATTCATAATAGTCGAACTATATTTTAACGTCTTTAATACACTTTCGATGTTTTCCATCACTTCCGTCCCGTGGGCGGGCGGACAGAGGACAGAAGGCGTCTTGCTCGCACGCTCCCGGCGCTAATCTATCAAATATATAAATGTTTTGCAATAAATGCCATTTCCGAATAAAGTTGACCCAAAAGATAAATACTTACTTAAGTTTTTATTTATTTTATTAATAAAGGAAAGAAGATATCGAAAAACTATCTCGGTAGACAAGGATTTGAAGAATCAAAATCAGCTCGTGTATCTCGACAAGGATTTGACTATCTGTATCTCGACAAGGATTTGACTATCTGTAGCTCGACAAGGATTTGACTATCTGTATCTCGACAAGGATTTGACTACCTGTAACTCGACAAGGATTTGACTATCTGTAGCTCGACAAGGATTTGAAGAATCAAAATCACTTGTTGATTACCGCAAGATCAAGGCGGCACTGAATAGCTATTGACTCTAAAAACTGTTAAAACGATGGATCACAGTAGTAGTCGAATTAAAATCAGATCGAAACATACGGGTACCAGGATAGAGAAATTTCGATGATAACGAAAATATATCTATCATCGAAAATATATCAGTCTTAGAGACACAAGTGCGCCGTCGTTTCATAGCATATACGAGTATAGTCAACTCACCAATACGATTTTGAGTTTTTGAGGCGAAATAAGAAAATTTGCATTTGTAATAAATAAATCTGCCCCTGTGAAACTATATTAACACCTAA
This sequence comes from Micropterix aruncella, assembly GCA_944548615.1. Classification (NCBI taxonomy): domain Eukaryota; kingdom Metazoa; phylum Arthropoda; class Insecta; order Lepidoptera; family Micropterigidae; genus Micropterix; species Micropterix aruncella. Next base: position 18,194,040 of record OX155958.1, read on the forward strand.
ATCATGTAAATAAAACCAGGTTAGAAAATGTAATATTCGCAAAAATATAATCAATCTAAAAATCGTTTGCTTTTTAGAGAAACATATTTTTTTTATTTTGTTTATTTTTTCAAATAAACCAGTTGGTAGGAATCCCTACTCTTGGTATAGTCAAATTGAATCATTGGTATTACACCATATGTGGTATAATTAATTTTTTAAATATCAACTATTTTTTTTTATTGTAAAGCAATTACTATTTAAATTTAAAATATTGTTTTTTTTTTTAATTATTGGAGCTGCTAAAATACTGCAGATAGTCAAAATATAAAATGAAGAGTCGGTTATAAAACAGTAAAATTAAAATTATTATAAATATAAAATTACATCAATAACAATGTCGCAATAGAAATAGTCAATATATTTTTTTATATTATAATCCATCTTCGATAATAAACCTTTCTCTTAAATTGAACGTCTCCAAGACCCCTGACGCACAATGGAATCTTTTTGTGAAAATATTGTACTGATACGGGAAACTATTTCTAACCTTACTTAGTCGCAATGAACTTAGTGTTATACGAAAGAACATCCGAATTTGTTAGAGTGGTGCTGATATTTTTTATTGACAAATGACAAATCAATGTAATTAAAATATCGCTGTAGTAGTAGTAGTGGCTGGTAGGTAGAGACTGTTGTAAGTGGTGAACAGAAAATGTCTCAATCACCAGAAATTAACTTGCTAACTATTAATAACTATTTATATCATTGAATTATATAGTTACTTTAAATCCACCAACACCCTAAAACATTAAATGCCTTAAATTACAACGAAATAATGAAGAACTATTCTATATTATTTGGAGTAAGAGCTCGTAGATAGAATTCGTTTTTTTCTATCTCGAAAACGATATGACAAAAAATATGTTTCTAGTGGAATTAGTTTATGAAAAATATAATCGTTTTTTTGAAATAGTATATATTTGTTAAAATATCAGGTTGTAAAAATATACAACCTTATCCCGGCCCAATAATACCATGAAAAACTTTGGGTATTTGGATGCATGTTCCAGTTATTTATTTTAAATTTCAAAAACGATATTTTTCATGACCTAGAGGTCATATAACTACGTTCATACTCATATTCTCAAAGTTACTAAGTCTCCTCGTTACTCATATTACTACGTTAATATTTGTACACTAAAGTAACATGAAACATAAATCTAGGTTCCCACACGACGAATATTCACTTCTATGGTCCTGGCTCCTAGGACATGCAAGAACAGGATTTGTAAGTATGTCATTGGGCTCGATTGCGTTTCTTCGTGAGCTAAAATCGCAAATTAGTTCATGTGAACGAGACAGGGCAATACGTTAGAGCAGAATGTGAAATGAACGGTTGACACTTTACCGCATTACAACTACCCACCGAAGATAAATGAGCTGAATCTAAGACCGCAAAAAAATACGTTCAAAGGGACGGCTATAAGTTCGATAGGTAGTTTTGATGCGGGAAAATCGGCGATCGTTCATTTCATATTCCACTTTAGCGTATTGCTCTGTCTTGTTGCACTTATTTCCAAGTTTAGTTCACTAAGAAACGCAATCGGGCCCATTGTGACTTTTTCCGCGCGGCTCTTGGTCTAGTAGGGCTTTGCGTGGGGCAACCTATAAAGCTCACTTGTGACGTCAGCAAAGCATACAGCAGGAATATAACATGCGCAACTAATTAGATCGCCTGTATTTACGGCTGAACCTTCAGTCGTACGATGTTACATAATACATATATACCTACTTATTTGCTCAAACAAACTTCACGGGCGTTTATATCGAGGAATTCATATGCGTGACTGGTCTTAAAAGGGTCGGTGCTACGAAAAAATGCAATGCAACATGTCGCGTTTGTAGTATTTTGTTTGTAATTTGATTGTATCTAAGAAATCTCGTGAATCTTATTATCTAATGTGTAGATAACAGTGATGCATTTTTTATGTGTTTATTATTTGATAAAGAAGGAGTTAGTTAACGTTTAGTTACTGTTTTGAATAGTTACGATATAAAATGCCCTACAAACTCTGCAATAATTTTTTGTATGTACATAGGTACATTATTAAGGATGTAGGTATGTAGGATATTTATTATTATTATGTATTCATACATTATTTATGTAAGTAGGATAATTTATTTTCAGCAAACTCCAGACTAACGAATCCTACGAGAGAGTTACAATATTTTGATTTTTTATCGCCAATTAAAAATACTTTTGTGCAAATCTATTATTAGATTTAATAGTATTAGTATTATTAGTAAAATTAGTATTATTAGTACAATTAGTATTATTACATTTAATAAAAGATTCCGATTTATCTAATACATTATGGCATTTTTTTACAAAACGTTCCACTTGCTTCTTTTTTTGCATTTTTTCACATTTGAAAGTATTTCCTTATTATTCTCTATTAAACTAGTCTCGCGTAACAAGCTTCGCAACAACTCGCGAGTCAGCGCAGCCCGTCCGTGCATGCTCCGCTGCTCGCCTCGCTCGCCACAAAAATATTTGCCCCTTAAATCGTCCCTTAAATTGGTGGTGAACGGTTTCGTGCAGCTTGGGCCACAATATCCACTTCGTTATCGGATCGGCTCAACTCACGACTCAGCTCCTATTCAGAAGTTTCCTCAAGTAGAAGGCTACCCCGAGTAAGACTCCCGTGTCTCAGGCCTCAAAGCCGGTGGACCAGTTTCTCCCGGCGGGATTGCATCCCGGCGTCACTGGCTAGTTTGCGCACCGTTCGGCGAAGCCAATCGGTTGTGCATTCTGACTAATTGGTGAAGGAGTCTGGATACTATGGAAATATACTGTTTCCTAAGCAGCGGGGGTGGATGTTGAACTATTGTCATGCTACTCTTGAAATGACCCTGGGCCACTCGATCCCGTGTGGCACTGCGGGCAAAGAACGCCCAGGTCCGCGATAAATTCCTATTGAATTACCGCTGTAATACAACAGGTAGAGGTCGCGTAAGCGACTTCCGATCCGTAACCAGTCGGGAGGACGGAGGTATCCTGATCAAAACTGGTAGTTAGGGGGTGAGGCTGCCCGCTGAATACCTTTCCCGGTGCCTCGCCGTAAGGCGTCGGTCTCTAACAGCTTGCATGTGAACTAGACAGTAGATTGTCTTGTCCCCTAGTCTTCTACGCTCATCCCACGGCTAAAAGAACGATTATATATCGTTATACCAGCCTGGAGTGACGGGTTCGCCCATTGTAGTCGACACCGCCCTACTGTCCCTTAATTTTTTTTATTTTTTATTTTTTTATTTATTAATTTACAATAACTTCATATAATATGTCATATAAACACCATTTACATAATATGGTTGAGTTGGGAGAGATTGAGCACATCCTATGGTGAAAATGTTTATCCGCATTCCTAACTAGGTCAGAGACCCGTATCTAGGGATGCTGATTTTTGTTTAATTGTATCGACGAGATGACTCTTTTGATATTCTGAACTTAAGTTGTATTGCATGATACATAAGAATATATACATATATACATACGCATACATACACACATACATAAATATATATATATACATACCTACACATATATATACAAAGAAAATAATACACGAGATTTGATATTAGTTAGTAATATATAATTTAATAAAACAACTTAAATTATTAGCGAGAGCAATTGAGACTCCGCATACATTGGACCCCTTTCAAGCAGGTACTTCTTTATAAGTATTTTGAATGAATTTAAGTTGTTTGCATTCTTATAACTCTCATTTAAATTATTATAAAATCTCGGCGCAAAAAATCGCCGAAAACTTGTGAAGTCGACCGACATTTCTTGAAAAGTAGTGTATTTTTAAAATGTAAGATATATTCTGGTGGAACAATTCTGGTGGAACATTGATCACTATAGGTACATTTTTTTTTTTTAAACATTTTTTTATAGTACATAATTAACGAAAATAACAATATCTCCTGAAACTACGAATTCGTTTAATAGTATGGTATTTTATGAAAGTACGATATTTTCTTTTCTTGCTTGCTCCAACCCTCTTTTCTTGCTTGCTCCTTTGCCCGGACTTGCTACGTCTTACCCTACTCATTCCTCACTAAGGCACGGACTGTCTTCGATTTACCCTACTCATTACGACCCTGACTTGGCCGGACCTATCCTACTCTTTTTGCACCTCCGTAGACCATGTAGTTTTACCGTTTCATCTGACACGTCCGCACGTCGCCGGTACACCTAACAAACTGAGCGATGAGCGCGTTTATTGAGCTTTAAGTAAACAGGAGTCCCAAGATCCGCGCTAATGGAGATTCCTAGAAAATCTATTTTCTAATGTGGTGGTTTACATATTTAGACCGCGCGACCACTGTAGGGTTAAATCGGTCGAAAGATTGAAAAGCGTCCGGCGACTGTGCGATGGCCGACCATGTATTCAGTCAGTGACTGTTTGCAGAATGAGCGATGATTCGAAAAATTGACCGAATTGTTGATTAAGAAATGATTTTCGTAATCATCGATTCAGTCCATTTTTCGTTTTTAGACAGGGTCAAAATGACCGAATCAATCGCGACCGACATTACTAGTAACGTCATTCATGTTCATCGAATATAGTAAAGAAAGTATTGAAGGAGAAAGAAAGCATCGTGTATTGTGAAGAAATAATGGCTCTTTTAGAAGTTCACACATCCAACATTTTAGTAAAAGTATGGGCAAGAAATAAAATGCTTTTCGATGCCCCATTTTTAAGCTATTGCATAGCTTTTATCGCGGGCCTGCCAGCGCGGCGACCGAATGAAGAAATTTCTTAACGAAAATTAATGATTTTAAACTGATAATTACGTCTAAATGAGTACTGCTTACGATTCGAAAAAAATACATGTTAAAAAAGAACATTTTCCTAATATTCTTAGCTTTGAATATTTTAGATTTTGTTTATATTACATAGTGTAATTAATTTGTGAAATTAGGTCTAACCGAACACAAAAACGACTACTACGCAAATGCTATCTGGCATATTATTATGAAACCTGCACCATTTTAAAGATAATTTAATTATCTATCTTTTTATCTACGATTTTTTTCGAATAATCCGTTTTGTTTTGCTTTATCGAATAAAAAATTCGTGCGCGGCGCTCTATCGGAAGACGTTTAAATTATTCCGAATGATTTGCTTTCCCAGCCGCAAATGATTCGGAATAATTTCAACGTTTTCCGATAGAGCGCAGTTATCTGATATCAGAAAAAAATAAAATAAATAAAATAAATAAATAATTATAATTGCATAAGTTGTTAAAAATGCTATGCAATAGCTTTACCGCGGCAGTCCCCGAGTGCCACACGATTTTTTTTCTCCGTTTTATTGCAGTGTGACGAACTAGTCGTCACGTATTTAGGATTACAATAACTAGTCTTAAAACTTTATATAATTACTCATAAAACTTTTAATTGGGTAAAACATTTAATTTGAGCCAATAAAAATCGTACGATACGATACGATTTAATTTGAATGTTAAAGACATCCCTAATCTAAAATCGATCGATAGCAGTTATTGCCAGTCGAAGAGATTCTTTGTCGAGATTTGAAGAGATTCGAGTCGAGAGACGATTTTTGCGAGTCCTCCGATTAGTTTAAATGAAATATCTTGAAATACCTATTGTGAATATTATGATATGTGAATAAACATCGTATGTGAAGCTCCGTTATTCTTTCAATAGTAATTAAAGAAACCCAAGATTCATAGGCACAGGCCGTAGTCGATTTGATCTAACCAGAGGGAAAAGATCTCACTAAATATTCCGAAAGGATTAGGTTACTCCATCGTCGTGAAGAAGGCAGCGCAATCCGCCGCAGTTTAAAGCTAGAATCTCCGTCTTCATATATTCGAATATCAGGGGATGACAGCTGATACCGTTGGAATACTTTCTGCGCTGCGGTAGGACAGGTAATAGGTAATATACATATAATCATCTCGAGAACATTCCCAAGTATCTTCAAGGTCGTCCTTTCCTACGGGAAAGCCCTCCTTTCTGCGCGCGAGGCAAAGCAGGATAAGATCCACGCCCAGCGCTGAGTCTAACACGGTGCATCCTGGCCCGCGTCGTTCTCCCCTCGGCGTTCTCAGGATAGACGGCGTCCTGGTTCTGCGTACTGCTAACGTCCCGAAAAGCCACTTCCTGGAGCCGCCATGGCGCCCTTTTATTTATAAGTAACAAATATAACATTTTCATCTTTTTCTCGGCATTCCAGAACACATAATTTCAGCTTTTATCTGTATTACTTTCTTTAGGCATTTAAAAGGTTATTCGGGCAACGTTATAGCAGTCGTCTGTAATCATGACATGTTTAAAAATTATGTATATTTTTAAAAAATATATGGGAACGCTAATATTGTTAATATGTATACAATCTTAATTTGTTCTTAAATTATAATCTGCACGTTGTAATTTATTCACAAAAAAAAAAAAAACAAATATTTGAAAAAAAAAAGATCGCCTGCGGAGCTATGTTGGGAGTCGCACCCCGCCCCCTGCCACCTAAACTTCATCTCTCAATCCGCCTGGCCTCTGGGATAAAATCGTAAAGCACGTCCTCCGAGCGTCCTCTTGTTGCTTGGGTTAAGACGTTACTTATTTTATGGCCGACCTCTTCTCCTTTTTCCTTCACTTGCCATGCAACCTGAGCTTACTTATTTAACTCGAAAGTTTATTCGACCTCATGTTTCATTTAGGTTTCCTATATAATGTAGGAAAAACTTATTTCCAAGCTTTTAGCTTATCTTCAGCCCTTAGTTTGTTGCTTTTTGTGTGGGGCTTAAATGAGGTGTTGAAATCTTATAATACTTTCGAATAAAAAGTTTCTTTTTTTGTTGATAGTCGTTAAGGATATTATATAATACTAGAATCTATATGTTTCCAAGGTAATATCTATTTTTTATTTTTATTAATATCTTACTGACCGCTTAAACATACCCTAAACCGCCCTAAAGATAGTCTGAGTCGTGTTCGAAGGTGTATTTGTATTATTATGGATGAGAATATTTTCGTCATCTTTATATCGATCTTTTCTTTTAGATCGGAAAAGGCTTGGGGTAGTATTTGTAACGGTTGAATTTTAAAAATATTTCTCTTTTGAAATACTTACATATAGAGACACATTTCGATAATACTTCCATTAAGATTTAATACATTTGTTTTTTTACATACAAGACCGATCTACTCTATTAAATATGGCTATTTACACGAAAACCCAATGTTACTATGACGCCAATTATTTATTGAAAATATATTATTTGCAGTGAAGTTCCATAAAACGGCCACTGGGAACACCATGCTGGACAGCTGACCTTAGCATTCTACATACGTCAGGAAACAAAGTGGCAATGAAGCCATGAGCCACATTACAATGGGCCCGATTGCGATCGTCGTGAACTAAAATAGGAACTTATTTCAACCAAACGAGACAGAGCAATACGTTAGAACGGAATATGAAATAAACTATCATCGATTTTCCCGCACCAAAACTACCTGTCGAACTTATAGATGCATGAATAATTTTGAACATGTTTCACGCGATGTTAATAAGTCAAATGTGTCTTCGACTAATAAGGGATTGTTCAATAAAATGCTTCGCTGCTTATCACGGGCTCGCCTTATTTTATTACTTCTTCACTAAGCCCATGTCTTGAAATGCCGCCGACACTATAGCTGCTGCAGCTCTGTCTGAAATTCCGTATCTGTCAACCGTTCGAGCGACAGCAGACAAAGATTTTTTATAAATCTGTTTTTTTTTAAATTTTTCCATCTTCTTAAATTTAACATAATAATATACAAAGATAATACAGCAAGTAACGAAAAGCACTCTACCTTCTTTTTTATTAAGCCTACCTTAGTACAGGCGAGGCCTAGTTAGGATGGCTTTGAATTTAAAAATATATGTATAGATTAATAAAGAATTTTGAATTTTGATTTTTTTGAATTTGATATATGACTGCCCTTCAGGATTTTTTTAAACGACGGAATTTCTAAAAGTAACTTGTCTTCACTTGGATCGACACATAATTCGTCGTAGGGTGAAGAGAGTTCAGGCAAAGGTAGGTAGTGACCGAATAAGATGATAGCTAGAAGAGCTTAGGATGTCAGCACAATTGTCTGGTCGTGTTTCATACAGTCTGTTTCTCAATAAGGTTTTTTTGATTTGTGCAGAAGTTTTAAAATAAATACCCATTTTTCGATCGTTATTTTCGATCCACCCTAATATTTAAGGAGATTTCGAACTTCAAAACTGCAACGGCTCATAATTGAGGTAAGTTGTAGACAGTCATAAATATTATAAATAAATTGGTCTTCCCAAAGGTATATACGTTATTATTATTGAAGAGGTCGGCCCAGCGCCTATACATATTTACCCATTGCCCTTTATTTCTGATAATCTACATAAGGTCTAATATTTTTGCGTGATACTTACCAGATTTCCCCGAATCAATAAGACAAATTGTCTTCTATCATGAAGCAATCCTGAAACAAGAAAACATAGGAATTAATTTGTAATACTTACTTCCAAATCATAGTATTTATGTATGCTAATTAACATTAGAGTTCATTTCAAAATTGGTACAAAATTAGTGATTAGTACAGGCTATAGACAAAATTGGTATAGACTTTCCACAGTTACTTTTAAACAATTTGCTTCCGATATTATAACCCCTTCTACGGTGATGTTAGGATTTGACTACTTCTTATACATTATATGGGATATATAAAACAAACTATTGCTGGTTTCGAGTCCAGGTAAAATGCGACCGAATGGCTTTTTTTTTGTCAGTGCTCGTTTCAGACCATGGAGAAAATTTTCGATTGAAAAAATTAAAATTTGAATCAGTCATCGCCATCCAGTCGATATTTTTGTAGGCAATCAATGTACTAGGGTTACAGAATTTATTTCACAACTCATAAGTATATTTACAAAACACAATTATCAATAACCTACCAAATTGTTATTATCTAGTACAGTGTAAAACGCATCATTCACGCATATATATTCTTAATGATTGAGTGTGTTCATAATAAGTTCATTTTTACATTAGGAATTACTCTGTGTATTAGGAATTACGTGCACATTAGGTTGTGCTTTGGGAATTGCAGATACATTAGGAATTGTATATGTGTACGGCCTCATAATTCCATTACGCACGTTAACGCAAGTTTCAAAAGTATAGATATAACCAAGTCGTATTTCGGTCGCCAGGCCCTGTTATGAGGCCCGTGACTTCTATCACTCGGCATTCTGCTGTTAAGTGAACCGGGCCCATTGGCCCGGCTTTCTGGATGTGGCATCGCAGGGCTGGGTGCCCTAAGACAGGATTCGAGGGCTGCTGTGCTATTCGGCGCTTCCCTTCTTAGTGCGAGGAAGGTCCACTATAGTTAGTTGCGTCTTGAGGATTTCTGCGGCTTCCGATGGGCTGTTTACCACTTCCTGTATGATAGCCAGCTGGTCACGCACAGTCAGCGTCGGCAATTCATTTCCTGCACCGCCTCGATGACGAGGAGATGACCTTGAGACTCGGGGCAAGGCGGCGGAGCAGTCGTTGCTTCAGTGAAAGTAGGCTAAGCGCGGGGAGCGAAAGGGTTCGCATTCTCGGCGACCACCATTTTCCCTTGGTTTACAGGCCTTGTTGGCCGTTTCCATCGCCCAATGGTATAACACAATGTACTCGTAATATAGACAAAGGAGTTTGATACGTAATTTGATTGTTTTTATATCTATCTGAACGTCAATCATATGCAGTATTGCGGTCATTGATACGATAAAATCAACCATTGAAGATTTTATCAGTTATTATTATATCTACTCAGAATAAAAAAAATATTATCAGTTGTGGACTTGACAGTTGGGTAAACACAACTTTTCAAATATTAAAATTTTTCGTGGTAAAAATGAATATTAAAACAAATAAATCTAAAATTATAGAAAAAGATATAGTGGAATTATACAGCGGCGATATATGGAACTTTCAATTATTAATGACAGTGCTATTTCTTGTTCCAACCGTGACTTATAGTCTTCATTTTTCGAATATATTGTTTTTGGCTCCACCTGTCTCGTATACGTGTTTGGATAACGTGACAAATTCTTCCGAGGCAATGAAGAATGTCTGTCCTTGCGAGAATCCAGAATACGATAGAAGTACCTTCGAGGAGACCATCATAATGACCTGGAATTTGATCTGCAATCGCCAGTGGTTGGTGAGCGTGGCGCAGACTTGTTTTCAACTGGGAATCATGGCCGGGAGTATCGTGTTTGGATTTTTATCCGATAGGTCAGTTTGTAGAAAATGCAACATAATGGGCTCAGAATTTTAAATGAAATATTGCCGACGACGACGTTGGAAATAAATGAATGAAATTCTGTAACATACACTTAAATATCTTGTAAATATGTAATTTAAAACTTTTTAAATCATGCAATTAACCGTTAAGGGTTTCTTGGGCTTTCTTGTCTTGCGTGTTAATCGAAATATTTTACCAAAAATAAGGTAAACATAGTAGTATGATAAAACGTACAATTATTTTTTTAAGCTCTGGGCTCGGCTAGGCTTTTTTTATTAAGTTTTAAAGTTACGGATCTTAAGTCAGTTATCTTCAAATTTTATAACGAAAGAATGACCAGTCCGATTTCAGAAAAATCATTGGATTCATATAAATTCGATAACGAATTAAAATCTGGCGACCGTACAGATGAAAATTTTATTTAAAATCGTCCGTCCGTATAGCAGCTCCCCAATCCACTCCAGGTACGGAATCCTAAAGCTTATACGTTCTTCCCAACGACAAATAAAGCAGATTGGCGAAGAAATTGTCACTATCGTACAACGCGTTCTTGAGTTACTGCCTCATAAATCTATCATCGTAACTGAATAACGAATAGTCCAATATAAAAAAAATATCGGTTACCGATTTATTTAAATTGGAGAACTAATATAAAATTAGTGATCGTATAGCTAAAATCATTTTCAGCGTTGAATTTGCATAGCATCAGCCTTTCTGGCTGTATGAACAGCCATTGAAATTTATTCAGCCATTTCCATTGATGAATAAAACAGATTAGTAAAAGATATTTAAAATCGGTCAATGTGTTCATGAGATATCAATCCCTTAGAGATATCCCAGACCGAGACAGATTTGGTTTTCGTTTTTCTGGCTCTAAATATGTTAATACCTAGAGAAACTGAATTATGAGTGAAATCTATTTTTTTTATGGTAAATGCAAGACACTCGCTTCAACCTTGTGTTGCCGGGTCGGGCTGGCGATATCAATTAAACGAAACCCCGAGCAATCTAAGAGAGAATAAACACGAAAATATGAGTGGGGAGGGGGAGGGGAGTGTAGGGGAAGGGAGTCAAAGCTGTAAAGCATCTCTGGACGAGAGTGATGGCCAGAGGCGCCTGAAGCGGGATACAAAAAATATTGGATTGATTCTTACATTGCCATTTTGTTATTACGGTTTTATACAGAATAACGATGTTTCAATCGCAATTTTGTTGAATTACAAGGCATTTTGTTGAAACTCCATTACTCGATTATATGTATCGATATTTTCCTTAAGGTTAATACGGAAATAGCAGTATACTGTAGTTTCAACGTGATTGATGTGTCCGACTACAACCGTACGTATCTACTACATGCTGTCATGTTACAAGTAAGATCCCAATGTTGCGACGCAATGAAATAACATTGTCTTTAACATTACGACGCGATAAATACCGTGAAGCCATCACACTTAGGCGTCATTTTAATTCTTATGTATGGACCACAGTCCAATTTATACGTAATCCTTATTGAAACATGCGTATTTCAGTGTATTACATTTTTATATTTTTCTCAGTTATTTATGTTAAATCTGTTCGTTTTCACTGCATGGTACGACCGGTATCATTCTACTCTTTGCTCTGCTCGCCATTAGCTCGCGAACTGTTTGTTTTATTTATTCGACTATATGTTACGAAAAAGTGCGAGCGATAACGAGCTCGTCAGATGTTACAGTCACCTTTGAGGAGATACTTACATTATTGAAGTCGCCAATGTTAACCTCGTTGGTTTTGTTTTTGCGTACTAAAATTAATTTTACGATATTTTGCAGCATCGGAAGGAAGAAATCTTTCATCATCGGACAGTCAATACAACTGATCGCTGGAATCTCGCTGGCATTCGTTACCGAGTTCTGGATGTTCGCCTTCCTGCGTTTCTTTATCGGAATGAGCATCGGCAACTACCTAGGCGTCAGCTTTGTGCTCCTAATGGAGGTCACAACGAAATCTAAACGCGATTTGGTCTCCATCATCTATCGCTTACCAGTCGGGTTGGGCTCGGCCGCTTTGGCACTTTTCGCGTACTATTTTAGGCACTGGAGACATTTAGAAATTGCTCTGACTCTACCGATAATATTGCTATATTTGTTTGCTTGGGCTCTAACTGAGTCTCCTCGTTGGAGTTTGGCTAAGGGGAGAAATGACGAAGCGATCGCGACGATCAAAAAAATGGCAAAAATGTAAGTAGCCCAGAAAATCATGTTATTCTGAAAGTCTTTTCTTATTACCAAAAAGTAGAGAAGGTAGAAGGTTAGCTGCTTATTTGAGAATGTCCACATTGCTGTTATCTCATTCGTCGAGCCACATTTGGGAAGCCCGAAACCGCTTCCGCTGGGACTACGCCGTAAATAAAGATGCCCAGTTTTAAGTGGTAAGTTGCTGGACTGATTGCTCTGTGCGACTTGAGTTCTTTATACATAGGTCACATATAATGTTTCAGGAATTGGCCACTTAAATAGACAATTTTAGAATAAGTTGTTAGTAAAAACATATTTTTAAAAACAAGCTTTTATCAAAATCCTCTGTTCCTAGCCAACCCTAGATGCAGCAGCCATGTCCTAGGGGAACTTAGAAGGGGCTATCATAATTGAATGCGTATACACATTTTCGTTTCTGTGTTGTTGACCTTTCAGGAGTCCCCTCGTTGGAAGACAACCCTGGGTACAGCAGCCCCGTAGCGGTGAAACTTAGAACGGGCTATCGTATATGTAAATAGAACGCTCATCGTACCTTTTAAATGCTGATCGGTATACGATCATTTGCTTCCCCGACGTTATTGACGAACTCCGTAAAAGAAAACGTAAGCCCTGTATCATCTTGCATCATAACAATTCCAGCTGTGACATGGCTAGACGGAAAAACGAATTTTAAAGTGCGAAAAACGTAGAAATCATGAGCCACCATGAAATCAGTCCTAACTTGGCACTTTATGACTTCTTTTCATTCACAAAAATAAGAATAAATTACACGTCAACGATCTTCATCGCCGGAAGCTGTCGATAAATATGAAAAACATGGCCCCGAGGTCATCACGGAGGCTACTTGTTATGAAAATTGGTTTATACGTACGAAAAGTGTATTAAAGCTCATGTACAATATTTTGAAAAATAATAAATTTATTTTATTTATTTTATTTATTTATTTAGGTACATAGGATTAGGTATACAGTTCATTCATAGGTCATGTAATCTTATAATAATTATATAAATTATTTAATAATTAATATAGGGAGGTTTAACACATCTTACAAGACCTTTACTGCCAATAGCACATCTAACTAGGCGATAATTTGGCCCGTCTCTAGATGTGCATATTTTTATGCAATTTTAAGAAATGAAGTGTTTTTTTAAAAATAAATTATTTGGACCCACCACCTGTATATACACATAAATATACAATAAATATAGCTATGTAATAAATATATACATTTATAGTTGTAATTTAATAAAATTTAGTTAAGAAAAATAGATAAGTGATACTAAATAAATTGTCGTGCGTTGCAAAGAAGTTGATCAGATTTTACATATCCCTTGTTAGGCTTTTTTTATTATGATATTTATAGATTTTGAAGGTTTGATCTCTAGATATTGAGCGTAGAAATATAACAAATGGCACTTTTTCTTCAACTGACTTTTTCTAAAACCAATAAAAAAGATTTGGATTTTATGTAGCTTTTAACCGATGGGAAAAGCCAAGCTACATGTAGAAAAAGTGCGATAGAAACGGGTCATGTGGTTATCGAGTTACTAATGTAGACAGATGTTGCATTTTGTAATATGTAGAGAAGAGAAGATATGAGAAGAGATTATAATACAAATCATTATCTTTTAATTTCAGTAATGGATTTTCATCTGACGGCGTCGAAGAGGCTGTAAAATTATTCGACGAAGACAGGCGAAATCAAATGAACGACACCAAATCTAGAAATATCCAAGATTTGCTACGATACCCAAATTTGAGGAATAGGTTAATAATTTTATGTTTTGCATGGATGTGTATTTCTTTCCTCTATTTGGGCATCAAAACATACATAGGGCAACTCAGTGGAAATATATTTATGAACGTTGCTGTATTCTCGTTAATGAGTTACCCTGGCCAGTTGAGTGCATTCATTTTGACCAAATACTCAAAGAGAAGATTTAGTATAATTCTGACTACTTTCTTAGCGGCTGTATGTATGTTTACAATGACGGTTTTTAAAATTTTCTTTGAAGACTCGTCCATGAATGTCATTTTAGCTTGCTTCGGTTACGCCTGTATAAGCACTGCTTTCACAATTTTATACTTAACTACCGCGGAGCTTATTTCAACTGAAGTGCGAAATGCTGCTTTCGGTATAACTGGCGTGTTTTCAAAATTGGGCGCCATTGCAGCAACATTTGTAGCGTATTTTGAAGTATTCGGCGTTTGGGTGCCTTCCTTTAATTTTGGTATTGTAGCATTTGTAGCTGCAATTCTGTCATATTTCTTAGCTGAAACGAAGGGAAAAGCACTGATGATAATTATTAAAAAGGATGATAAAAAAAACGATTTGAAATAAAGCGATTTTGATCAATCTAAAGTATTATTATTATTGCGCAGGCGCACCACTTGAAAACCCAATCTGAATTCACAAAAATAACTTTTTTTTCTCTAAAACACTATTTTCGACATTTTGTAATCTATAATCCCGGCAAAACTAAACAATATCATGTATATGTGTCTGTCTGTCTATCTGCCTAACGTCACGATATCTCAATAACGCTTTAACCGATTTCAGAAATACTTTCGCAAATGTGTTTTGTTTGTTGATAGGAAAAGTTGATTCGATTTAGGGTTCCGTACCTAAACTGTATCACGTAGATGCCATGAAAACGGAAGTCTGAAACCGCATTTTTACTTTCCCGGCAGAGGAAAGTATTGTGAACGAAGTTCTATGTGTTTGTGTGTATTCCTCGACGATAGCGCCCACACGCTTCATTCAATTGAGCAGAAAGGATAATGGGCGGTTTCGTACCCAGATACATATACCAAACGAAAGCATACCAAATATGTGAAATTTGATTATATGGCGGTTAAGCTGTAATCAGTGTCTGAACGAAGTTATAACGTCTTGAAATAAACATATATATTTATTTTTTGTTATAAATATAAGAATATGTATATGACAATATACATATAAGAATGTATATGACAATATACATATATGACAATATACATATAAGAATATTTTCTAATTTTGATTTTTCCTTTCGACTCCCTGGTATAAGCTCCAAAATTAGGCATTTTTGGTAAATATTTAAAAAAATAGTTGCATATTCCCTGCGGTTTACGACCCCTTCCTAGCCCGCGACGCGATGCTTGACAAGCATGCTTGATCCTCTAGAGAGCCCCTTACAGTCTCTATTCGGTCATGGCAAGATTTGAAAAGATTGTAGTTGAAATCGGTCTACCAGAGGGCGCGCTAGTCATACTTCAATCTCGAAATATTGCAGTAAGAGACTTGACATTCGGTACACAGATGGTCCTTACTTAGGTTTTAAAATGGTTGGAATATCTTGTATACAAGCGATGCAAAAGTCACTTGACATAATTATCTATCGGGTGTGGAGAGGGGTGTTTGGAGGGAGGTAGTTGGCGGGGTAGTGGGGGGGGAGCGTATAGGGGGAGGGAAATAAACGAATGGGGGGGTGAGGTGGGAAGGGGTGGTAAGAGGTTTGGTGCGCGGGAGAGGAGAGGGGTTGTCTGCTTGCCGAGAAGGTTTTTTTATTCGTCTCCGTATAAAATACAAAAAGTGCTGAAAGATTTTTTGAAATTGGAAAAACGAAGGCCGAGATATAATAGTTACACATTGTAAGGCCTAGATATAATAAATGTTGAACACACTGAGTGTGTTTAAAAGTTATATAACAAATAAGTTTCTGATGTATTCACCGATTGGAAGAGAAAATATAAAATCTCCCCTATTATACCCTAAGACTTCGGTAACCTCATCTTCTCGTATGCAACTTAGACCTGACGCCTCAGGATCTGCTTCGCACCAGGTTAGACATAACCCGTTACAATGTTATTCATAAATGAATAGAAATCAGTAGAAACGAATAAAATAAATGAATGAATAGAAAAAAATCTTTGTAATTTAATAAATATAGCACGAAATCTTAATGGACGAATATTTTCCCGATTTCCAAGACTTTCCCGACAAGTAGAAAAGTCACCCCCCCCCCCAAGGCAAATCAACCTCCCTCCGCGTGCTAATTCGTAGTATATGTGTAGTATTTTCCATTGTATTATATTGGTATTTTCCAAAAAATGTGTATTTTGAGCATAAACGCAGAAATATCGAGAACAATGATTGGCCAACTCGGATATTTTGTTCATATCGTGCGACATTCGCAATCATACAACATTTTGCACCCGGGCATATAGGTCCGAGATAAACAAGAACATCCTTATTCGGAATTTTCGAGAAACGTTCCAGAAATCTACCACATACCTGTTGCAAACTACAGCTAACAAAGTTGTAATAGCCAATAAGACAACTAACTAACTTTCGATAACTGCAATCATGCCACCAGAAGAAAAAGATTACTACGTCATCTAATGACGTCACTTTCGTCCCAAATGAACAAAAAATCGATTTCAAAATGCTATTTGGATTACAGTCACATTCTCACCTCGTTTACATGACAAAGTGGTAATAAATATTCCTGTCCCTGCAAAACGCGTGGTTATCCCAGCATCAATACTGTCATTGTACCTAAACAAACCGGTGTTAATTCAATTGATTATTTTATGAGTGTCACAAAAGCGGCATCCTTCACCACTCGATTTAAAGTCACTATTATACCGAGAGCCTTGACTCGATCCCTTAAGTGGCAACAATCACGACTGCCCAGCTGTTTTGTCGGACAATAATGGGGGACATCAACATGTGTCATTGTGTTAATAATACGACTGCATGTAGTAAAACACGAAGAAATAATCTACGTCATAAGTATTGTTGTGTGTAAGTATTTATAGATATTGCAACTCAAACTAGTTAGGTTATCGATGGCATGTATTTACAAGCTTTTATTTACCTTGCCATATTAGTAAGTATATTTGTTTGGGTCAAATCTTGCAAGCAGAATTAGAACCACTTCCTCTTATCCTATGAAGTGGAAATTTTACATGTTGGTTCAGTTCCGATGACAAAGCGGTTTTAGGGTGAGCATGACCTGATTCTGCACCCAGAATTGGCTCCCGACGAGGGGACTCTAAACTATGCGATATATTACCTATACATGAAAAAATTACATACTTACTAGCAATGGAGCACTTTAGAAATACAGAATTTAAAATACCAATACAGTACAACAGGAATGTTAGAGAAAAAGTCCGTAAAAGATTTGAAGAACCAAGAGCGAACAACTACTACCTATGGTGAAAGGACGTTAAAGTACCTCATTCCAAGAATCTTTAATACTATTGTAGCTGAGGAAGACTGTGTAAGCGAGAGCAAACAGATGTTTTAAAAAAAGATTAAAAAGCTACCTGTTGGACGTTTATAGTGAAATTAGTGGTCATAAGTAAATTTGTTATACGTTTCTATAATTTAAGCTTGTAGTAATACTGACCTAATTTAAGCCTGTAGTAAGACCAATAGTAATACTGCTGTGCATTGTTTTTTATATTATTAATGTCTTTTTGTATCACAAAATTAGAAGTGTAAGAGTAGAAAAATAAGAGTTTGTCTCGCGAACAAACAGTATACCAGTTTGGCGAGATTTTATTATTAAAAATAAAGTATTTTTTTCTCTGAATAAAAAATAATAAAAAAGAAACTGTCATCATGTCGTATATGCATTCAATTATTATAGCCCGTTATAAGTTTCATCATAATATGGATGCCCTGGGCTCAGCCCAAGGTCGACTTCCGAGGAGGGGACTCCTCAACGGTCAACACCACAGTCAAAACATTTTGTATACGCATTCAATTATGATAGTACGTTCTAAGTTTCACCATGACATAGCTGTTGCGCCCAGACAATTTTAACTGTTAACCATTTTATTCAATTTCATTTTATTTAATTTATGATTTTATTATTGAATTTTATTATTTCTATTTCATTGACTATTACTAATTAATTTTAAAGATCCTTGGCGAATCTGTAGCATTTTACTGTAGAATAAAATCTTTATAAATTAAAAAGTGCTTTAATTATATTTACCTTCGCGGCTTTAATACGCGAAAGGCAGTCTCACTTTTATTAGAAAATATTTAATATAAACTCAGTAACTAATAATCCAACAAAAATACATGTTACGTTTTGGCTCACGACGAGGGGACTCCTCAACGGTCAACAGCACAGACACCAAATTTCGTATACGCATTCAATTATTACAGCCCGTTTTAAGTTTCACCATGACATGGCTGCTGCGCCCAGGGTTGGATCCCGACGCGGAGACTCCTAAACGGTCAACAACACAGAAACCAAATTTTGTATACGCATTCAATTATGATAATCCTTTCTAAGTTTCACCGCGATAGGGCTGCTGCACCCAGGGTTAGCTTCCAACATCCTAAACGGTTAACAGCACAGAAACAAAATTTTGTATACGCATTCAATTATGATTCATTCATGGCTGTTGCACCCAAGGTTGGCTCGGGACAGAGCATTTAAATAAAAGCTTGTTTTTAAAACTGTGTTTTTACTAATAACCTATTTATACCATGATAGAGAGCTTCGTAGATGTCGTCATCAAACAATGCCGTCGTTATACCACTGCTAATGGTAACAATGAACACATTGATGAGAAGGGGACCCAAATTAGACCATTGAGTAACGTTAGACTGTATGGCATACAAAGAGAAATGAATCTATCATATAGGACATATTGATTACTTGTAAGAGTATATTTAAAGCAGGCCAGTATATTCAATTTACTGCCAATTTACTAGTATATTCATAAAGACTTTAGAAAAGCCCCACACAACAAATAAATCAACAACAATACAATAATAATATATTTTGTCAAAATTCACTATCATTCACTATCATATTTGAACTCATAAAATTAAATTTAAAAAAAAACATCTCTTCACAAATCTCACACTGTAATACGTGGGGCATACTGAGACTTTCTGGAATTGGCCACTTATAAGTGGCCTTATAAGAACTGGGGACTTATAAGGACTTTATAAGAACTGGGGACTTATAAGGTATAAAAGAAATAGAAAACCAGTTACGGAATTTGAAAATGGAACTCTCAGGGAACATGTTCTTTTTGACTTCCGAGAATGTTATTTGATTTTCAATATGGTGTCATTTTGAAAATTGTGTGTCGGAATTACAATGAATTTAACTCCAGAAAATTTTCGCTTTATGACTGTATACGATTTTCGCTACGGCTTAAGTCAGTTAGAAAGTTTCCAGAGACTTCAATTTGCATTTGGCGATTAAGCCTCATCTCGTAGCTCTGTATAAGCGTGGCTCAGTGAAATTAGACGTGGACGTAATCATCTCCACGACAAGGTCGTGGAGATGGTCTTAACCGAAGGTCGACCATCGACTGCGGTTACCGAATATAATATCGATACCGTACGGAGCTAATGGGCCCTTTCTGAGTTGGCCACGAAGACCTATTCTGTTCAGGGTTGGTCACACTCACGGGTCAAAACCCATCCGGCGGCCTCCATGCATGAAGTGCGAGCCTGGGCAGTGCGAGCTGTGGTCTTAGGGCTAATTTCCCCTAGTAGTCAACGCACCGCCGTGCGGAGTAAGCCAATCGATTGTGCACTCTGACTAACAGTCGGGGGAGTCTGGAAGCAGTACTGTTTCCTATAGAGCGAGGGTCGTCGCAGACCTTACGGCGACTGCTCTTGAAACGACCTTTGGCTACCCGATCCTGGGTGTACAGCCGGGCAAACGATGCCGTGGTCCGCGATAGAATTCGGTTTACACCGTTTCACCTCGTCGTAAGGGAGAGGACTGCGCAAGCGACCTCCAACTCGTAACCAATCGAGAGACTGGAGTAATCTGATCGCAATTGGAAGTAATGGCGTGAGTGTAAGCCCGCTGAGTAACATACTTGGTTATCTCGCGGATAAGGCGTTGGCCTCTTACGGGCATGTGGCGGAGCTTGACGGTGGACTGTATTGTCCAAGTCTTCTGCGCTCACTTCACGGGAGATAGAACGAACAATCGTTACAACTTCCTGATGTGACGGGTTCGCCTGTTGTAGTTGACATCTCTATTTGATACCGTACGTCAATTGAATGAGAATGAAAAAAAAATACTTGTCAGCAAATTCGTGGCATTGCAGTGAGTTGAGTGCAAAAGATTTTACATGTGTATCTAAAGTTACGGAAGCTTTGCACTCGATGTATACCGCATGATTTGACGGAAGACCAGAAACGACTGCTTGTATAGTGGTGTCGTAAAATGAGAGCAAAATTTGATGAAGGACAATCACTGGATGTCTATTATATTGTGACAGGTGAAGAAACCTGGGTGTGCTGCTTTGAACCGGAAAGAAAAAGCCAATCGGCAGAATGAGTCAATATTTTTCAATGAAAGATAAGGAAAGTCAAATCATTGGTAAGGAAATTGCTGCTTCTTTTTCCGGCTAATCAGGACATTGCAAAACAGTATCGCTTGAAGACCAAAGGACAGTGACTTCAGATTGGTACGTCAAAACTTGCTTGCCCAGAGTCTTGCTTGCTTGCTCAGATGTCGTCCTTCACCACGATAACGCTTTCACGCATTCCGCTAAGGCAACGGACGCGTATTTGAAGGCTTCAAATGTAGAACTGAAGACGCATCCAGCCCCATACAGCCCAGACCTTGCGACTTTTTTTGTTTCCTAAAATTAAAGACAAATTTAGACGTAGGTACACCTTTTATGAGCCCTGAGACGCGGTGAATGCGTTCCACGCTGCCATTGAAGAGGCCCCTAAAGAAGACTAGTCCAACTACTTTTACAGTGGTTTCAGCGAATGCAAAAATGCATAAATTGTGAGGGCATATACTTTGACATGGCCGCTGCACCCAGGGTTGGCTCGGGACAGAGCATTTTGATAAAAGGTTGTTTTAAAAAATACGTTTTTACTATTAACCTCTTATTATTAACGTTTTTACTATTCAACTCTTTCTTAGAAAAATTATCTAAAACTGCGATTTGCGCATCTCAAATTCTATGGCTTCGAAGGGGGAGTGAATGGGTGGCAAGGTGAACGCTCACATGTGGCAAGACAGCTGTCCTAAACCTACCACAGCCGGTTCGTAAGTCCGGAATCCACTGCTCACCCCCCAGAAGTGTAAAAAATAGTATTATGATGGGCCCGACTCCGGTCGGTGAATTCCATGGCAGCTCCGTTTGTATTTATTTATTATTTGAGTAGGTATTATGGGTATTATATGTTTTATTTGAATAGGTATTATGTAGGAAAATTGAAGTAGAAAATTATCAAAAATAGTAGACGCGCTTTTTCTACTAAAGCTATTCAGTAACTGCCGGTGAGCGGCCGCGTCTGACGACGACGACGATGTCTGTCGGTGTCTGACACGGCACGCTTTTGGCACGCTTCTGGCACGATAGGTGTAAATAAACGTTGTTGTGGGTCTATACCACGGCACGTGTCTGGCACGCACTGTGTCTGTAGATAAATGTACCTTAACTCTTTCTTAGCAACATCACTCAAACATTTATTTTGTCGTAATCAATTTTCATTTTAGGATTATCACAATGTCACTAAAACATCAAATCAAGATTAGAACAATGATAGCATATTTATTTATTGTACATAATATAACTTGAGATTTTATGTATTCAGCAAGATTGTCCTCATAATCATTTGATTCACTGCTGGAAAAACATCTTTCTAAAACCGTCTAATAAAAAAGTGAAAATGGAGAAAGACAAAGACAAAAACAATCAAATTGTGGAAAAGGATATAGTAGAAGAGTACAGCGGTGATGTTTGGAATTTTCAACTGCTAATTGCGTTCCTATTAGCATTTCCGGGCTTCTCGTACAATTTACATTATATGAGTGTGCTTTTTCTAGCACCGCCGATCGCATATACGTGTTTAGACAATGTAACAAACTCGTCTGAGGCAATGAAGAATATCTGCCCTTGTGAGAATCCAGAATACGATCGGACTACTTTCGAGGAAACCATTATCATGACGTGGGATCTGATTTGCAACCGACAGTGGCTTGTGAGTGTGTCTCAAACTGGTTATCAAATCGGAGTACTGGCTGGGAGTCTTATCTTCGGCTTACTATCAGACAGGTATGGTTAGGTTATATTAATGACTTAATAATAAATAAGGACCATTTCTGCTATTTGCAATTCTCTCAAATACAAACGCTTCTAAATTAATGTTTATTGTGAACATTTCGCAATGAGCGGTTTTATTGCATGGCGACAATCTTTTACAACAAATTCTACTATGAAATGTGTCTATATAAATATATATGAGAAGTGTGTGTCTTTTTGCATTCAATCAACAGAATTTGAATGCCATTCCGTTAATTTTATCCCAACGGAAAGTTTTCTCTATATTATATCCGGGCCGTTTTTTTATTAGATCCATATGCAAAGCAATTATATAAACCAGCCAGATTACAACATTACATATATTAAATTTATAAAAAAAATGTTTTTATAATTAAAATAAATAGATAATCTATATAATATTTTTATATAGATACAACGTTTATTTACACCTAGCATTCACCTGCTCCGTGGATAACCGACGATATCCGTATATTAATGAAGAAGAGGGATACAGCGAAAACAAAATTTAAACGCGACCGCCTTCCAAGTACCTGGGAAATTTACAGAGTGCTTAGAAACCGATGTACCCAGCTATGTCGGAATGCTAAGAGACTCCATATAAACCACTTTCTCCAAACTGCTTCTCCCGCTCAAATCTGGAAACTTTTTCACTCTCTTGGAATCGGCAAGTCGTCCTCGATTGCCTCGCCCAATATAGATTTCGACGCCCTGAACGTACACTTTTCATCCCCCCCTGTCATCCTAGATGACGTGGTTAAGAGCAATGCTCTGTTTGCGATCCGTAGTAGTTCTTTACTCCCACCTAACAGCCCAACTTTTGATTTCTCTTCAATATCAGCCCAGGAGGTAACTAAAATGCTACTAAGCATCAAGTCGAAAGCTGTGGGTCATGATGGCATAAGCCTTCAACTTATCATTCCTATTTTAAATGAAATAGCGGAAGTAGTTGCATTCATCTTCAATTTTTCTCTTAAAAGTGGCGAACTACCCGCTGTCTGGAAGAAAGCCATTGTTGTCCCAATACCAAAAACCTCTTCAACAAATTCCCCAGAAAACTTTAGGCCGATTTCAATTCTCCCAGTGCTAGTCAAAGCTATTGAAAGACTGGCATATAGTCAGTTGCTCTCTTATGTTTCTCTTAACAACCTTATAAACCCATTCCAATCAGGTTTTCGACCCCATCATAGCACGACTACTGCCTTAGTTCATGTTACCGATGATATTCGTCAAGCGATGGATAATCGACAGCTCACTATTCTCGTCCTTTTAGACTTCAGCAGTGCGTTTAATTCTGTCGATTGTGATATTCTCCTTGCTCGATTAGAATCATGTAACTTTGCGAATCCCGTAATAAACTGGTTTAGATCATTTCTGAATAATCGATATCAGTGCGTCAGGAACAAAGATCAGATCTCTAATTTTCTACCACAAGTCGCCGGCGTCCCACAAGGTAGTGTTTTATCCCCACTCCTCTTTTCGTTATTCATTAACTCAGTTACCAACTCCATTAAAGCAAAATATCACCTCTATGCCGACGACGTCCAAATATACTCTCACTTTCGCCCGGGAGATATTGATACAACAATTGCTGCTGTAAATGAAGATCTATCGATGATATATGAGTGGTCCAAAGCAAATGGATTGCTCTTAAATCCTTCCAAAATGCAAGCTATTATCATCGGTAGCAGTTACTTTACCTCGAGGATTAACATAAATGAAGTTCTGAAGATCTGCATCGGTGCGGATGAGGTCCCTTTCAGTTTCGAGGTTAAAAACCTCGGTGTCCATATGGACGACAACCTCTCATGGCGACCACATATTCGAGAAATGCGACGCAAACTCTTCGGCCGATTTCATTCGCTGAATAGGCTGAAAAATATCCTCCCGGAGGAGAGCAAGACTACGATTTGTCAGTCTGCTCTCCTCCCCCTTCTGGATTATGGAAATGTCGCATTTCTCGACCTCACAGAGGAGTTATCCACCAAAGTTGAGCGTCTCCAAAATGTTTGCATTCGGTATATCCATGGCCTCAGAAAATTTGACCACATCACGGAGTACAGAGAGAAGCTTCAGTGGCTGTCGACCCGGGAGAAAAGAGACATGCGAGTTCTCTGTATGCTTTTCAAGATCTTGGATGGCGTCGCTCCCAATTATCTTACCGGCAGATTTACTGCACTATCGGCTCATGAACGCCCTCTGAGATCAAAAAACAACCTGCTACTCTCTATCCCTAGTCACAGCAGTGACTTCTTCTCATTCTCTTTCACCGTGCATGGAGCCCGTCTTTGGAATGCTTTGCCAAAAAATGTGAAAACCGCGCCAAGCATAACAACTTTTAAAAACAGACTCAGAGAGCATTTGAAATCCTCCAGATAAATTCCCTTTCTTCTCCCATTCCCCTCCTTTTGAAACTTTAGCGTCCTTATAGGTGTTAGATTATTTTGATGTGGCAAATCTGTGCCCACAAAGAGTAAAGTATATACTTTTTTCTATCCTCCTTTATTTTATTTCTCATACTCTCTATATAGGTTAAGTTATGTAGTCTACTCGCAAATAATGTTCTTACAATAGTATAGGTTAGCTCTTAAATATTGCCTGCAGGCAATAAGCTCACCTTTTCTTAAGAATAAAGAGTTTTATTATTATTATTATTATTATTATTATTATTATATTATGGTGGTATAATTATACCACCATAATGTTTACCCCAAAATCATGTAAAATGAATACTACTATAGAGTTGGAATACTACTATAGAGTTGGAATACTACTATAAAATGAATACTACTATAGAGTTGGAATTCCTACCAACTGCTATCTATACTAATATTATAAAGAGGTAAAGTTTGTGATGTTGTAGGAAGTAATCTCTGGATCTACTGAACCGATTTTCAAAATTCTTTTACCAATATAAAGCCACGTTATTTATAAGTGTCGTAGGCTATATATTAATCCGAAAAATGAAAAGACTTTTTCGTGGTAGTCGGATTTCCAAAGTAAGTCGGAATAAACGGTCGGACGAAAATGTTTCTAACGAACGCTGCCTTAACGATGAGAGATACCTATATGATAAGGTTCTAGAGAAAAGTTGTAGAGCTTGATAATGCCTACAAAAAAGTAAGCCACAGCATGTCTAAATTTCATATTTAGGTCACAAAAAGTAGTTTTTATATTAAAAAAATAATTTAAATCTAGGTCATGTTTATTGGTCATATTATCAACAATTATGAATCATATCAAAATAAGTAAATTTATCGTCTCAAGTGTTTAAAACAAAAAACTTTTCCCTTTTACTGCATATAATTTCACTTTTACTACATAAATGGTTAAAGAGATAAGACACTCACAAATAAGACACTCACAAGAAACACTCACAAATAACGGTAATATAGTCAAATTGGCATGCAAATACATACATACATATGCAGTAAAAATATAACCACACTCATAATTTCATCACAAGTAAAAAGTTTTACCGCCCAACGAAGTGGGCACGGGTCAGCTAGTATTTTATAAATTGAAAATGCTATCCTTTAGCATATTGCAACCAATTTTTTGATAAACACTATTGCAGAATTTTGTGCTAATGAATTTCAGTAAAAATCATAGCGATTTTAAATTTTAGACGATCATCTGTGGATGGTTGGTTATCATTAATTATATTTTATATTTGGTTTTTTAGATTCGGAAGAAAGAAGTCCTTTATTACGGGTCACGTGCTGCAATTAATTGCTGGAGTCGCGCTAGCTTTTGTCACCGATTTTTGGATGTACACCTTCCTGCGTTTTGTCATCGGCGTCAGCATCGGCTGCTACCTTGGCGTCGGCTTTGTGCTCCAAATGGAAGTCACTACGAAGTCAAAAAGAGATATTATTTCCGTAATTTTCCGAGTTCCTAAAGTCTTCGGACTAGCGGCTCTGGCAATGCTTGCCTACTGCTTTAGACACTGGAGATATTTGGAGGTCGCTTTGTCTCTACCAATAACTATCCTCTTTCTGTTCGTTTGGTTTTTACCGGAGTCTCCTCGTTGGAATTTGGCTAAAGGGAGAGATAAAGAAGCAATCGCTACCATCAAAAGAATGGCCAAAATGTAAGCAGAATTTCTTGTCATTGGTGATTTTAATGTTCATTTTTTGCAGCATTTTATTATACAGAACATATTATACGGAACCAGTAGATGTCTTAGATCAGTAGATGACAAGAAAATTACTGACATATTTTTAGGGCAGTAATAAAACTAAGTTCTCTACATTTTTACATTTCCGGTCCACTAACCGACGGGGAAGGTAAGTACTGTGAACGCGCTAAAAAAAAGAGATTACGACGGAAATATCTTGAGTCACCCTGAGACGATTGAGACCATGTCCAGACTGAAGACTGTCTGTATGCCTGTTTGTCTGTGTGTGCGTGTGTGTGTATTCTTCCACGATAGTGCCCAAATGCTTAACCCGATTGAGGTGAAATTTGGCATGCAGGCATCATTTGGTTATGGCAAGAGGTCGAAAAGGTTGTAGTTGAAATCGGTCCACCAGGAGGCGCACTAGTCATAAATCAATCTCGAAATATTGGGCTTTGAGACTTGAAATTTGGTACACATATGCCTTGTTGGGCCGAAATCACATTCTGAAATTTTGTTTGGTATATCACATATACAAAAAAACACTAATAATATTTAAATTTCGCCATACATTTTTATTAAATATTAATATTAACGGCATTTGTTGGCCGTTAGCCCTTATTCGAGAAACGCGCAATGGAACCCACCCGGGTACATTCTCCGGCCGGAGAGGTGTCGATATTATTTATTAAATTAATATTCAGATGAAATCAGTACTTGGCTACTTGCCTGGATAGTCTCGGGGTGACACAACAGATTTTTTTTTCAGAAGTTTTCTCAGAGAAATAATTTTAAATTTAATTTTAGAAATGACGGCCACCATTGGCAATGCAATGATAGAGACGTTCTCGGAAGTGCAGGCCACCCTACATCAACCCTTAAAGTAAAAATTGTCAGAGAGCATTTCCCTCAAAACTCTAAGTGAACGTCGAGATGTGTGAGTCGTGGCTCTATATTTTTGAAACCATACATCTTCTGCCTCATTTTCAATCAACGAAAATGACCTCTCGATGGAATGCTGTCTGCATCGCTATCGCCATCGGTTGTTTCCATAATACGCCACGTCAACAAAACCCTGATGAGCACCGGGTTAAGCCATTATAGCTATAACTACATGGCCTCCACTGCCGAATGAGATCTCCCTCTTATACCTGGTATCATGACATATCTAGTTTCTGAGATATAAAGGTTTATGCTAGTGACCGGGATTCATTGCTCCCGAGTGTATTTAAATTGTTAATTACGACAAATTATTCAATGTAAAATCCAAAAATTGATAAATAATCAAAAGAAAAGCCTAACAATTAAAGTAGCAATAATTCAAATAGGTACCTACTAAAAAAAGTCCTTCATTGCAATAAGCAAAATAGTCAAAAAAAGTTTCATTTTCAAATTAATTCCTAATAATTCAAATTATCAATAATTCAAATAGGTATGTTATTCATCGTAATAGCCAAATTAGTCAGTAAAATGTTTAATAATCATAACAATAGATGCTAATATTCAAGAGGATAGGTGAAAGATGCACCATCATCGTACACCCTTTTGTTGTTGATTTCCTTTTAACTGTCATTGTCACCATAGATGATTGGTTACGGACAAAAGCAATCATTAAGGACTACCATTTCTAGCACGATTATCTACATTTTATGTCTCATTAAATAATAATAATAGTAAAGTCTTTATTTGCACTTAATTATTATACAAAAAGGCGAGCTTATTGCCACATGGCAATGTCTTACAACTAACCTAAACACAGTGGTACATGCGCGCATTGTGAAAATAAAGATTATTACATAACATACAGACCGTCTGCATAACATACAGACAAGTGGAAGAATTTAAAACTAATAATGCCCGAGGAGAGGAAATTGAGAGAGGAAGAGGAGAGAAAGTTAAGAACTGGTTAATTCTTAGAAAGGTAGTAATCCTTAAGGTGAGTCTTAAACGATGGTAAAGAAGGTGAGTTTCGTATGTCTTGGTTGGCTGGGAGATCGTTCTAGAGTCTTGCACCATGGACACAGAAAGAATAAGAGTAGATATCACTATTATGACTCGGAATTTTTAGTAAACTGTCAGAGGCTGACCGAAGTACGAGACCTTGGGAACTTAGTGGTTCAAAAAGCTCGTGGAGATAGGATGGTGTTAATTGGGAGAGTACACGATATAGGAGAGCAAGTATATGAACATTTCTTCCTTGGCGTACTGGCAACCATTAAATGTGTTTGTGTGGTCTATGGTCTATAGATTAATATTTCGATTTTATTTCAGCAACCGCTATTCGTCCGAAGGCATTGAAAGTGCAGTCACAATATACGAGGAAAACAGGAAAAATCAACCGAAACACAAAAATACTGGCAATATACTCGATTTGATTAGGAACCCTTTTTTGATGAAGAATCTCATAATATTGTCGTTTATTTGGATGGGCGTTTCGTTCGTCTACGTAGGAGTGAACACTTACGTCGGCCAACTAAGCGGGAATATATTCTTAACCCCTCAAATGAATGGCGATTAGATCGGGTTGCCTACAGCAAAATGTATATAAATTTATATTTACATTTACATTTACATTTACATAGAGCGGGGTTTACTATAGAGCTATAGCATTACTATAGAGCGGATTACTATAAAGCGGCGCACATTTACATTTATATTTACATTTATATAAATTTATATACATTTTGTATACATTTTGCCAAGGCATCCCTTAAGGGACGCCTCACATTTGAGGGGTTAAACGTCACATTTTTAGCGATAATGGCCATACCGCACTTATGCGGCGCACACATATTAACGAAATACGCGAAACGACGCCCGTCCATGATCCTTAGTCTGTTGGCATCTGCTGTGTCCATGTTTTTAATATCGGCTTTGAGAATCTTCTCCAACGACCTGGACTACTTAAATGTAATGTTTGGTGGCATTGGTTTCTCGTTGATTGGTATGACTTTTATTGTCATGTATTTGGTCACCGTAGAAATTATTCCAACGGAGGTGCGAATTGCCACTTTCGGTATAACATCTGTGTTTGCTAGATTGGGCTCCATAGCGGCGACATTCGTAGCGTATTTCGAAGTGTTCGGCGTTTGGGTACCGAGCTTTATTTTCGGCACTTCAGCACTAGTCTTGATATGTCTAACGTATTTCCTAGAAGAAACGAAAGGGTTTTCTCTAATGCAGATTATTAAAGTCGATAAAAAGGACGAAAGTAACACCAAATAAATCTACTTTAGGAGAATGACGTTTTATTATTTCACGGTTGCATGCAGTTACAGGCATATATGGTACATCTATGTTTCTAATAATGGCGTTAAAAATATTTTCGATACCTTGCTAGATATTATTTTAGCTTACATTGAATCTGGACGATCCATTTGACTTTTGTGTAACCTTTGTTTTCGTGTCGAAGTGCGAAATGTTACCCTACGAAATATTAGTATTACGTCCGTATTCGAAAGAATGTCCGCCATAGTAAAGATGTTTGTAAAGTAATTAGAAGTTTGAAATCGAAGACTATCGCGGTAGTTCGACATTATAAATAAGATAAAAAATGAATTTACCGCGTGAATTTTGTAAGCACCCGACGTTTCTGCGACGTTGCACCCGCCGTTGTCTAGGGTAGACAGTCTACAGTTCATTTTTAACTTATTTATAGTATATTGAAGTACTTTTCATTCAAATTCCTTATTTTTTGCCAATTATATTGCCTTCTTTAACCTTTGCCAATGCATCTATTATTATTTTTAACACGCTTTTATTAGGTCGACCTGTATGTAACTACGTAATGGAATCTAAGGTAACTAATTTAACCATCTTCCAAGGGTCGTAGCGTCATGAAAATTGGCAGCTGTATGTAGTTCTGATGACAATGCAATAATATGGTACTGTCGAACTGATCTGATGATGGAGTCGGAAGATATGAACTGGAACTTCATGATGGAACATCGTATCATAGCTGTGTTTGAACTTGTTAGAAAAGTCTTGGAATGAACTTTGACCACGATTAGGTTTCAAGGTCTGATGAAGAAGCCGGAAGATAGGCACTAGCATTCCATGATGGAATATCGTATCATAGCCGTGTGTATGTGAATATCGTATCATAGCCCAAATGCGTGTTTTTAGAGTTTAAAAAAAAAAAAAAAATTTTATGGAATAAAATATGTGTTTTGTGTCCATTATCGATGTAAAGAAATCGATTGATTATCAAAATCGATGTAAAGAACTAGAACGAAAAACAGAAGATATAATAAACCATTTAGAAAATAACAGCATCAATAACCACGCCATCCTTCAATCGTTTAATCATTCTGAATATATTATTTGTTTTATAGGTGTGAGAGGGGACACCCTTCACTTGACTCCAATTGATTGTGAGCGAAGGGTGGTTCTCATCAAGTAGTTTTCTTCGTGAATGAAGGTCGAGGATGTTGAAGTTGCAGTGTTTATTCAGAAGGTCTGTAGTAGGTTGCCAGTTCCTAACGCCTTGATTGATATTTCGCCGTCGTGTAGGTAGTGTGGGCGCGAGGTGAAGCCGTGGTAGTGTGTCCGAAGTGTGTAGTCGAGGAGCGAGGCTTGACGATCGGTATCGCGGATAATGCAGGTACTGCTTGATAACGAAGTGTAGTCGCGATAACTGCCCAACAGGAATGATGTGTAGCCGCGGTAACTGTCCACCAAGGGAATGATATCGATCGATCGAAATGTACTGCGTTTTATATTGTAAGCAGTGACGCAATAGTTGTGAGTGGGGTGAGAAATCTAAGTTAATTTCGTATCGATCAGAAGAAATGACATTAGTCATCACCCGACTGCGTAAAATGCCGAATTTAGTTGGAAATCAACTGCAGCTGACTCGTGTAGATTTGAGCGACTTTGCGGTTTTGATTCTGTAGAAATTACTTTTTTGTTGTGGGTATGTTGGACTGAAGCTCCAACATAGGTACTGTTTTTGTGAATAATTTAGAGTTTTGTAAAAAAAATTGGTATCATCTTATTTATTCCTATTTTATATTTTTATACCAGATCAATTGCGATTTTGAATGACGTATGATTGACAAGACAGCAAAGATTATATGTATATCTCAATGCTTCCTATTATTGTAGATTACTTTCCTGCAGTATCTAAATGATTTACATAATAAAAAGAAATCGTATGACACTTTAAGAGTAGCTACTAGCTTATCACTTATAGATTAGACAGCATTATATACGAGTATACATAGATACATCTTTGATCATTTTTATTTACGAGTGAGTAGGTGTTCGATGTGCCAAAGACTTAATAGGAAATGCCAGTATTGTGAACGTGGAGCCGCGTCAGTCAGTCAGTCGTAGCACTTTTACATAAGCTATCTGTTTCAAATATCATACATACCCGAGTGTATGTTATCCATTCTGTAAATTTAAATATAATATCTAAAAGAGAACTAGATCTGACAGATCATAAAAAATATGTAATTGTTTAAAAATGTCTTTGGCTGCAATAGTTCTAGTGGTATTAAAATATTATGAATAAATAAGTAACTTAATT
This sequence comes from Micropterix aruncella, assembly GCA_944548615.1. Taxonomy (NCBI): domain Eukaryota; kingdom Metazoa; phylum Arthropoda; class Insecta; order Lepidoptera; family Micropterigidae; genus Micropterix; species Micropterix aruncella. The sequence goes on from OX155958.1 coordinate 18,226,326, forward strand.
ATTACTTTGACGATACCTTTAATCCATTTTGTTCTCGGATCGGCTCAACTCACGATTTAGCTCCTATTCAGAAGCCTCCTCGAGTGGAAGGCTACCTCGGGTAAGACTCCCGTGTCTCAGGCCTCAGAGCTGGTGGACCGGTTTCTCCCGGCGGGATTGCATCTCGGCGCCACTGGTCGGTTTGCGCACCGGCCGGCGAAGCCAATCGGTTGTGCATTCTGACTAATTGCCGAAGGGGTCTGGAGACTATGGAAATATACTGTTTCCTAAACAACGGGGGTGGATGTTGACCTGTTGTCATGCCACTCTTGAAATGACCTTCGGCCACTCGATCCCGTGTGGCAATACGGGCAAAGAACGCCCAGGTCCGCGATAAATTCTGACTGAAATACCGCTGTAATACAACAGGTAGAGGTCGCGTAAGCGACTTCGGACCCGTAACCAGTCAGGAGGACGGAGGTATCATGATAGTTAATTTCAGGCTGAGATATCCTGTTAAAACTGGTAGTTAGGGGGTGAGGTTACCCACTGTTTACCTTTCCCGGTGCCTCGCCGTAAGGCGTCGGTCTCTAACGGGTTTCTGATGAACTAGACAACTTGGGTTGTCGACTACAGCGGGCGAGCCCGTCACCTCAGGAAGTTTTAACGATTAGTCGTTCTATCTCCCTGGAGTGAGCGCAGAAGACTTGAGGACAAAACAGTCCACCGTCTAGCTCCGCCACAAGCCCGTAAGAGGCCTTAACCGCGAGATAGCCAGGAATGTTACCCGGCGGGCCTACACTCACGCCCTTACTTCCAATTGTGACCAGATTACTCCGGTCTCTCGATTGGTTACGAGTTCGAGGTCGCTTGCGCGGTCCTCTCCCTTACGAAGCGGTGAAACGGTGTTTACCGAATCTATCGCGGACCACAGCGTCCTTTGCCCGGCTGTTCATCCAGGATCGGATGGCCGATGGTCATTTCAAGAGCAGTCGCCGTAAGGTCCGCAACCACCCCCGCTCTATAGGAAACAGTACTGCTTCCAGACTGCTTTCCTATAGAAGGTTTATTCCTAGGGGAAACTGACCATAAGGCCAGAGTCCTACCCAGGCTCGCACTTCATGCGTGGAGGCCGTCGGATAGGTGTTGACCCGTGAGTGTGACCAACCCTGAACAGAATGGGTCTTGGTGAACTAGACAGTAGATTGTCTTGTCCCCAAGTCTTCTACGCTCTATATCGTTATACCAGCCTGGGGTGACGGGTTCGCCCGTTGTAGTCGACACCGCCCTACGTCTCTCTTGCTCGAAGATGTCCGCAACATTGATCTTCTATAATGCGCTATCACTTTTACACCTGGGTTTTAATTTTAAGTAAAAGAGGACAAAGACATCCCTACTTATAGTGGTTCGTACAATATTGAGTTCCACAATAATAAAACATATGTTGATAGATAGATAGATGTTGGTAAATGGATAAAAAAATATAAAAAATGAACAAATACATTAAATTTTCAATGCCATTTCGCTAATAATACATTTCATTATATTTTAATTTCGAGAGATGTTTTTGAAAACGATTTTATATTTTAAAATCATAACATGCTATATCTTGTTGAAATTTTCAGGTTCAGTAGCGAAAATTTTATTTCAGTTGACATACTAGGTAGCCATATCAGAGAAAAGTATTGCCATGCGGTTATAGCAGTTTCTAACGAGTATTACGATACGAGATACGAACTGAACTAGCCCATCGTTCTTTTTTTTTTGTAAGCTGTATTTAAGTAACCAGTTTCCAATAATTTTGATTATTTTCCAGATGACTAGCATTGGTAAAGCGGTTAGTCACGTTTCTCATCCTCGCTATTTGTCACGGCATGGGCTCGTGTGTGGCCTCTTTATTTTATAGAAAATCGAACACGAATTCATTGGTCGCGGTTAATATATGGGGAACAACAAAGCCGCTAATAACAACAACACAAAAGATCCAAGAATGAAAAACAGCCTTTCTTCATTTTCCTTTATAATAACAGTACATATCCAATTGTATCCAATAACAAAACAGTTATGGTAGTATTAGTATTATCCTTATTTTTTTTATCGCATGTGGCATTGTTGACGATATTGATACAGTGTCAGAAATTAAAATGTTAGATATTACACATACTCATATGAAAATATAAGTAGCTACAGTTTCAATTCAAATTTAAATGTATGACCGATTATTGCTAGCTTCCCAGAGTTACTGAAGTCAAGGAGTTTTTTCGACCGCAAGTTAAACTTCAAGGAACACATTAGGCAACTATCTACAACTTCTTTCAAGCTTCTAGGGTTTGTAATACGGCAATCCAAGCACTTTAATAATATTCGGTTGTTAGAAGTCGCATGGAAACGAATGCAGCTATTTGGAATCCATATGAAGATACTTATACCCTCATACTGGAAAAGGTACATAGGTGTTTTTTGAGATTTTTGTACTTCAAGCAGTATGGATATTATCCATTTTTGTATCCGACCGCATTTATCACAGGCATGGTTGACTATAATTCTCTCTGTCCCAGAAGAGAAATGCTGACCATGTCCTATGGTTTCAATCTAATTCGTGGTAAAACTGATAACCCTAGCTTACTATAGTCGCCGCCATACAAACTGACAACTGGGCCAAAAATCATTCGAATCATGACATCCCTTTTCGCACTTTCATAACGTTACGATCTCTCATTCAGATCTGTAGTAAAGGTCATGTCATGTCATGTCGCATAAAGAAATATCGATAATATTTTATCGATATCGTCGATATTGTTTATTACACAGGTTGATTTTTTTAATAGTGACATCCTTTAAGTGGGCGATTCAGTACATCAAACTAAGCCATAAAATCGAAAATCATACTAAACTACTCACTTGAAGCTTGTCGCTATTAAAAAACTCAGCCGTCATAAATAAATAAATAATGCAAATAACTTATAACTGCAAATATGTAACTTATAACTGCAAATAACTTATAACGCTTTACACGCAATATTTCAATTACTAGACAATTACATGATTAGTGAAATAGTACGTATAATAATGATCGATTAATTAGCTAATTAAAATGTATATTATTTATTGGGACACCTGGCTATTTTCGATATTTTCAAGTCTTGTGTTGCAATATATAATCTCACAACTGTAATGATAATTGAATAAGGTACCTGTGATATATCATTATTAAAATGCATACCATTATTAAAATGCATACAACTAATAGGTAACGAAATATAATATATCCACATTTTAAATTTATTTTGATTGACGAATTGATGTGGTTTGTTTGCCGACAGCATGTCTACCTGCCTACTTTTCTATAGTGCTTGAACCAATTAGTAATTAAATAATGTTATGACATATGCCTAATAAACCAAACAAAATATAATAATGATATCGACTTTTAAATAAATCTTTTATCGTCAAGCGGCCGTCCCTACGCTCAAAAAATCCAAAATTCTTCTTCTTTTTTAAAGCGGCGAATTTGAATTTCGAATGCGACCGCGAAGACAGGAGTGAGTTCTTCTTTTTTTATAGTCGAATGAATTTTAAAGTGGCGAATTTGAATTTTGAATGCGACCGATTTGGCGTAGCAACGCGCGCAGGGTACAGCTAGTTAGATATAAATAATCATATTTATAGTGGTAAATATTTAAGTCGTAATATTTAAAACCTGCTATATATTTATTATTTAGTAAGGCTCCTAAAATCGGCAACGCTTGCGATGCGTGGATCGTTCGAAATTCGAATTCGAAGGCTCACTGAGACCCGCGTTTGCAATTTGATTTGTCGCGCGTTTGAAATACAAATTTTCATTGCTTTGCGTCGCATATTGACAGGAATGTTCGCCAACTGCTCATCGACTTTATTTGTGAAATGAATATGCAGATGAAATAAGTCCCTGGCTTCTTAGCGGGAAAGTCTTGGGGTGCCACAACCGATTTTCTATCCTTAAATGCTCGCAAATAAACAAACAATTACAGAGTAAAATACAAATGAATGGAAAAAGAAGGATGTCATTAGTGGGCGAACGGTGAAAATTCTTCGGCCATTTGTTGGAATTGTAGGCGTTAGGAAAGGTATTTACTAAATTGCTATGCAATGGCAGTTAATGACGGTGAAGATTATTGGGTATCTATATATTATTCACTTTTCTTTCACTCTCTACAGGAAAGAGATGTTAGTATTTAGTAAAATGTTGTTTTTTAGAGCGAGATATGGATAGAAAAGATGAAGGATAGAATATCCCTTATCATTCTGACGCACATTGTCAAAATGATAAAGGTTATTCCCTACTGTGTCAGGTGAAAATAAACGATTTGGTATTTAAATTACCGCAAAGGTGAATATGTCGTCCCATTTTCATGAATAGTACAACTTTATCCTGTACTAGAGGCAGATCACTTATACATTTATAACAATGTTGATTCCAGTAAATGTAGAGAAACTGTGAACCTAACTATGTCATAAAATTAGAGAAAAATAAAAGTATCACTAAGGGTAAAACGATATGGCTGAAGTAAAAACTATAAGAAGCGTACAAGCAGGAAAAACCTATATTAAACAGCTATTACCTTATTCGCCCCCCCCCCCCCCCCCGCAGTTAGTGCGTAGAACAGGCCTTTTTGACTGCTCCATTGATCTTGCCTTTTTAATTTCCTGGCAAGGAAAGTGATGTGGTCGCACTTCTGTTTGTATGTGTGTCTTTATGTATGTATGTGTGTATTCCTACATGATAGAGCCGAAACACTTCGTCCGATTGAGCTGAAATTTGGCATGCAGGCATCATTTGGTCATGGCAAGAGTTAAAAGTAGATTAAAAGATCAAAAAGGATGTGGTTGAAATCGGTACAGGAGGCGAGCTAGTCATACTTCAGTCTCGAAATATTGGACTTAGAGACTTGAAATTCAATACACAGATGCTTCGTAGGGTCGAAACCACATTGTTAAATTTTGGTTTCAATATCTCTTACGCAAGCCACACAAAAAATACATTTTAACCCGAGCCGCCCGAGTTTAGCCGAGAAACGAACCATATTTGAAAATAGCCATTTTGATACCGTAGAAATACTACAAAAATACTACATTTGCTGTCGGTGCATCCCGCTTTAGTGCTTGAGTGCTTAAATAGTTACCCAAGTACTATGGAGATATCATGTTTCGGACGAAAACACATTCGCTATCGGGAGGGGGGAAGGAAGGGATGGTGTGTAATAATATTCAGATGAAACAGTATTTGGCTACTTGCCGGGAGTCTTGGGGTGACACAAGCGATTTATTTCTACTAGAAGGTCACTCCATATTCGAATACCCCGGTACTGGAAAATATTAATTGGTTTGGTGGGAAGCATGTCTAGTTACTGTTATTTTATAAATGTATGTCATGATGGTGTGCGGAGGACAGGATATTAAGGAAGCTGTACAGTTGAAATGTGAGACGAGTGAACAGACCTTTTCGGTAAATTTGTGAAAATTTATCTAACAGTGAATTGTTCATACACTCTCATTTGGGAGCTAATGGGCCCTTGCTGAGTTGGCCACGAAGACCCATTCTGTTCAGGGTTGGTCACACTCACGGGTCAACACCCATCCGGCGGCCTCCACGCATGAAGTGCGAGCCCGGGAATGACTCTGGCCTTAGCGCTAGTATCCCTTAGGAGTCAACCTTCTGGCGCTTCTGGACGGTGTGAGCACGTGTGCGGCGTAAGCCAATCGATTGTGCACTCTGACTAATAGTCGGGGGAGCCTGGATGCAGTACTGTTTCATATAGAGCGGGGGTGGTTGCGACTGCTCTTAAAACGACCATCGGCTACCCGATCCTGGGTGAACAGCCGGGCAAAGGATGCCGTGGTCCGCGATAGATTCGGTTTACACCGTTTCACCGCTTCGCAGAGGAGAGGACCGCGCAAGCGACCTCGAACTCGTTAGCAATAGAGAGACCGGAGTAATCTGGTCGCAATTGGAAGTAAGGGCGTGAGTGTAAGCCCGCTGGATAACATACCTGGCTATCTCGCGGATAAGGCGTTGGCCTCTTACGGGCATGTGGCGGAGCTTGACGGTGGACTGTTTTGTCCAAGTCTTCTGCGCTCACTTCACGGGAGATAGAACGAACAATCGTTAAAACTTCCTGAGGTGACGGGTTCGCCCGTTGTAGTTGACAACTCTATTAGTTCATACTCTCCTACTTACATTGGAAAATATTAGAAAATAGTTAAAATTTGTCTCTATAACTGGACAATTTTCAAAATCTCCAAGATGTATTCGTTAATGCGATACACAAAGCAACGTAACGGCTGTCCAAAACATGACGGTTGGGCATCGCGTTCGTAATAAGCGACGTAAAACAAGATAACAAAATGCAATTCCAAGCACCATAGAAATATATACACTGCCGGCCAAAAGTTTGAGACCACCTACATCAAGGAAGGAAAATGAAAAAAAACTTAAAATACGAAGCAAGAGGTTAAATTATTATTTGAAATACTTATTTACTTAATACTTATTTACACATACATCAAGAAGAAAACCAAAAATATCAATTAATTACATTAAAATTGCCGTTCATATTTTAAACAGATTTTTCGTCAAAATCCCTCCCTCGCATTTTATTACTTTTTTCAGTAGTATGAATACAAGGAATCAATTTGTCGATTGTATCTTGTGAAATATTGTTCCAGCTTTCTTGTAAAGTCTTCCACATGTGTTCTTGCAAAGAGGGACAACAACTGCGCATATTTTTATAAAGCTCTTCCCACAAATGTTCAATTGCGTCGAGATCCGGGCTCTGAGGGGGCCAAACCATGTTTTTTAACACTTCTTCTGTTTCTTTACGTTCTAAATAACTCCTGCATAATTGTTAACCATATTTGGAATCATAATCTTGTTGGAAAAAAAATCCATTTACAAATATTCTTAAACCAGACAGAACGGCATTTTGCTGTAGTATTCGTTTATACTGCTCCTTTTTCATGATTCCATCGACTCGTACCAAATCTCCGGTTTCATGGACCGAGAAGCATACCCAGACCATAATAGAACCACAACCATGCTTGACTGTTGGTACCATACAGTCTGGCATCATCTTTTTCTGGGCGCTACGTCGAACAAAATTCGTCGTTTAGATCTAATATTTCACATTTGAATTCATATGTCCAAAGAACAGTTTTAAAGTTGTCTTCCGACCAATATCGATGGGTAAGGGACCACTGCATCCGTTTCTCTTTGTTTTGTGGCCTTAGTAGTTCTTTGGATATATGAATTCAAATTTAAAATATTTCGAAATCTAAACGACGAATTTTGTTCGACGTAGCGCCCAGAAAAAAATTATGGCAAGCTGTTTGGTGCCAACAGTCAAGCATGGTTGTGGTTCCATTATAGTCTGGGGATCCTTCTAAGTCCATGGAACCGGAAATTTGGTACGAGTCGATGGAATCATGAAAAAGGAGCAGTATAAACGAATACTACAGCAAAATGCCGTTCTGTCTGGTTTAAGATTAATTGTAAATGGATCTATTTTCCAACAAGATAATGCCCCCAAACCTAGTTCACAATTATGCAGGAGTTATTTAGAACGTAAAGAAAGAGAAGGGGTGTTAAAAAACATGGTGTGGCCCCCTCAGAGCCCAGATCTCAACCCAATTGAGCTTTTGTGGAAAGAGCTTGATAGAAATGTGCGCAGTTATTGTCCCTCCTCGCAAGAAGACATGTGGAAGACTTTACAAGAAAGCTGGAATAATATTTCACAAGATGTAATCGACAAATTGATTCCTTGTATGCAGACTAAATAAAAGTAAAAGAAAATGCAAAGATAAAATGTGGCATCAAACTCGACGAAAAATCTGTTTAAAATATGAACGGCATTTTTAACCCATTTTCGACCGGTGTTCGATTAATCGAACATGAAATTTGTCCATTTTCAATATTTTTTTTAACTATGAAAGTAAATAATATCGACAATATAGTTAGTATCATATATTACTATGATCTTTTGGCTATTCGAAAATAATATCCATCACCCCCCTCCACCCACCTCCGTAATTTTTGGGGGTGGTTGAAAAATACCTTGCCGATAGACCTTTCTTGTAAATTATATTAAAAATATATAATTTAAAATAATAATAATAATAATAATAATATCTTATGGCCAAAGGACAAAGCTATCTTTTTCAATCAAAAAATCAACACCTGGCAATACCTGGATGGCACAGGTATGAGTCAAAGTTAGTGTTCGATTAATCGAACGTTGGTGCTTATCCCATACCATAAAATTCCATACAAATGAAACATATCGTAGTATAAGTGAATAGACAAGATTGTGTCAGTAAAAAACAATTGTTTATTGATTTTTTGGAATGTTAGATGATTTACAGAATAGTGAAGAGTTTTTAGGAAAATAAAAAAATTATTTTTCATGGAAAACTTTGAAACAATGCGAGTGCATATGCTTGCCACATTTCTCGCACATCCAAATTGTTGGTTTGCTACAGCCTTTCAACTGGCATCGACGATGTTTCCCTTCCGGCTGACGGACGATGAGGTGTTCACCAACCACGTTTGGTAAGTTTCGCGGTCTCTGGAACTCCAGGTCATCATCCACTTCCAGTCCTTCTTTATCATCGGTCAACAGAAGAGACTCAGTGACGGACAGCTTGAATTGTTTCTGGCTCATTGGTTTCTCGTTTTTATATTTCGCGACCATATAATGCAGTTTCCAAGCATTCACAACAGAAGAATTCAGGGTGTTTATCCAAAGTGGCCAGTACCATTTCTTTCCACGGATGTTGACTCGATAATTTTGAATGGCGTTGTCGTGAAGATCAACGCCGCCCATCCCTTTATTATAGTGGCGAAGCACAGCTGGCTGATCCACGTTGACAAATTTACCTTCTTCTCTTGGCCCTTTCTTAGAAGCCTTAGTTGCTTTTTTCCAACGCCGAACAGAGTGGAGTGGCAGAATCTGATCATAATTTGTAGCAATTGTTACCTCCTTATTATCTTGCCAGCGACAAAGAGTGATCTGGTTGTTAGAGTCGTACATATAATCATGTTCGCCGCGAGGCAAATCTTTTCCGGTTTTCATATTAGTAGCACCGCCAGATACACGATTACAGCGAACAGTTCCAGTGGCACAGAATCCCTTTTCTGATAGCAAGCACATAAGATGATAGGAAGTGAAGAAGTTGTCGAAAAATACCACGTGACGCACGCAAAATACAAATACCACGGAGAACGACATCAGCTCCAAGACCAACCTCTGTGTTGTATTCATCGGATTTTCCACAGTAATGGATGAAAAAGAACAAATATCCGGTTGACGAACAGAGGCACCAAAGTTTATATCCAAAACGAATCGGTTTTCCTAGAATAAACATTTTGCAACTATGGCGGCCGAAATAGGCCACCATCTGCTCGTCTATGGACAAAAACTCCGCCCAAATGCCAAACTGCATAAACTTTCTGTTTATAATATTGAAGAATGGACGAAGCTAAAATCAATGAAATACAAATTAGGAAACTTCAATCACAATAATATAATGAAAATTATAGTACCTTGGCCATCTTATCGTTAGTATCTAATTCGTCATTATTGGCAAAATGAATGTATCTCTTGATGTGCGTGAACGTAGCTCTCGACATTGCTTGCTTTACCATTGGAATTCCCATTGACAGCTACGAAGACCAATAATCCTCAACAGAAGGCAAAGTGTGGTAGCCCGACAGCATTAAAATCCCCAAGAATCTCTTCAATAAAACCAAGTGTAAATGAAAATCCGTGTTCTTCTGGGCTGCAAATCGGTTGGTCTCGGTTATGATATGATCCAACACCTCCCCATCATAAAACTTTGAAAATATTTGAATTGGCGAAAGATCTTTAAGTTTTTCACACACCTCTTTTTGCATATCGGACAACGGAGCGGCATTAGGCGATATATCATAATGTAATTGCTTCTTTCCTCTATTCCTGGACCATTTTGGAGTTCCAAATGAACTCAATGGTTTGCAACTGACTTTCGGTTTTTTACGAGGTGGGACAGTCGATTTAGCAGCTGATTTAGAAGTTGACGGCCCAGCCTCCGGTTCAGATTCTACAATCTCTTCAAAACCAATATCCTCAAGAATATTTCGCTCAGTCTCAATTTCCACATAGCCGGCAACCTCAGTCAAAGCACTTGGATCCGAATTAATTGCAATGAAATTGTCGTCGATTAATTCTTCATCCGATTGTTCGTCTACCTCCGGTGGGAGTATATTGACAGATTGAACAGGATTTTCATCATCGCTCCAACTCTCTATAATATCTTGAATCTCCTTCATTGTTAATTTCTTCAAACGTGGCATTTTGCAATTCTAGAATCAAATAACAATACATATTCACTCAATAACATAACACTCGCAAAAACACATTGTATGAATCAATGTTTTACTAAATACTGACCACTTATTTTGCGATAGAAATGATTAGAAACTACCAGAATGTAAAAATATGATAAGCACGCACAAAACACGTTTATTCCTGTTGAAAACACAATAGAAATGGAAGAGACGCGGTCACTTGACAGTAAAATTTGACATTTCGTATTTGTATGGGATTTTATGGTATGGGATAAGCGCCAACGTTCGATTAATCGAACATTTGTTTTTTTGACATAACGGTAAAACGGGTGGGGGTAGTTTTTTTTTAATGGCGGATTTGGAATCAGGGTACCCTAATTACCCTAGAAATATACTTTATTTTTAAAAAATCAACAATTTTTGCAGCGCGGTCGAAAATGGGTTAATGTAATTTATTGATATTTTTGGTTTTCTTCTTTATGTATGTGTAAATAGGTATTAAGTAAATAAGTATTTCAAATAATAATTTAACTTCGTATTTTGAGTTTTATTTCATTTTTCTTCCCTGTTGTAGGTGGTCTCAAACTTTTGGCCGGCAGTGTATGTCTCGTGGTTTTAGTTTTAATGGGCTCTCTAGACGATCAAGCATACTTGACAAGCTTCGCGCCGCGGGCAGGGAGGGGTCGTAAACCGCAGAAAATATGCAAATATTTTTTTGTAATATTTCCCAAAAATGCCTAATTTTGTAGTTTATACCAGAGAGTCAGGTTGATTAGACGTGATTGATTGATGAATGACGTGACTTCTTGGTATAGAACTACAAAATTAGGCATTTCTCGTAAATATTTAAAAAATATATTTGCATATTTCCTTCGGTTTACGATCCTCTCCCAGCCCGCGACGCGATGCTTGACCAGCATGCTTGATCGTCTGGAGAGCCCTTAAGGCCCAATTCGCCTTCAATATTTTCCATCTCTTTCGTCCCGTGGAGTAACAAAAGGCGTCTCGCTCGCAAGCTCCCCGCGACAATGCCAGGAATTGCATATTTTTATATTTTTCCCGGGAAGATTGTTCAAAATATATAAAATCTAATTGCTAGTTAAACTTCGTACAACAAATAGGTACTCATTCAATTTTTTTTTTGCCTTAGTAAGGAATGCCATTACCGAGTAACATCGACCTAAAGAAAAGTACAGACTTAAGTTTTATATATTTATAAAATGAAAAATATCAAAAATTGACTCGCTATGTAGCTCGGCAACGATTTGAAGATTCTAAGTCAAATAAAAATTTGTTTATTTATTTATTTAAAGAAAAGCGCATTTTTCACTGCAGTACATTATAACATTAACACTAGAGGCACTATTTGTAAATACTAGCAAAATAGAGAGCACCGCAGACCACTTTTTTTCAAATCAACGCCGCCAAACTAGGCCTAGGTCAGTACTAATAATGATGGCACTATCAAGCCAAAAATAAATCAAAAAATGGTATTCAGACGGAAATATGCATTTCGAGCCCCCAAGGGACGATTAAGTCAATTTCCAGGTGGAAGTTTGTATGTATGTCTGTGTTCTTTCACGTTAGCGCCCAAACGATTAATCCGATTGAGCTGAAATTTGGCATGCAGGCGTTGTTTGTTCATGGAAATTGTTGAAATTGTTGTGTTTAAAATCAATCTACCAGGGGGCGCACTAGTCGTATTTCAATCTCGAAATATTCGACTTATAGACTTGGAATTTGGCGAAAATAGAATTATCGATTGTCAGTAAAGTTGCGTAAACAATAGAATCGAACGTGTTTAACCGCCCTTACCTATACGAACGTGAGTGATACGTCCGTTATATTGCCTGAACGCAACAATCTGCATCACTTACGTTCGAACATAAAAACAAAAAGAAATAAAAATATAAAAAACCGAAACCTACAAAGCGTACGTGATGCGTCAAATCGTTTCTATGATTCTAAATACAAAAAGGGTAATACATGGGTCTATTGTGTCAAAAACTGGTATATTATAAACAAGTATTGTTATTAAGAAATCTAATTAAAAAACAACCAACGACTTTTTACCTACTTTTTGAATAAGGTATGGTAAAGGCGACTATAGGGTTGCAATTTCACTATCCGCGCTCATCGCAGACGAACGATTAGCGTCGTTGTCTCTCAGTATATTCCAAGTTTCATCGCCGCACGGTGTGAGTGAAAGCCGCGCCTGTGAAATATTGACATCACGCTCAAATCCTTACAAGTCCTTGGCTACTTTCCGGAAAAGTTTCGGGTTTACAAACGATGTTTTAAATAAATCTTATCTCTAATTATGATTCAATTTCCCGCACGGTCTTATGAAACATTCATAACTTCCTGTCTCTCTCCGTTCACATATCACATCGACCGAATGGTAATAATAGTCAGTGTTAAATTTTAATGTAACAAACTGAACGCAGAAAGAGCCGAAGCGGCCATCATAACCTCCACGCCCGCGGCACCGCCGCGCATAGATATTTCGGAAACGGCGGATGTTTTTATAACTTGGAGAAAAACCTTGTTTATTTTCTCAGTCCATATCTCGGAGCTAGCGCAGGGCATCTGTGTCGGCCACATTGCCGGCTATTTCTTTGCCTGAATTATGGCATCATTCAGAAAATTGTTGATTTTGGAGTCGCTGAATTTTTCGCGTTTTTCTCTGAATTCATTTCCGTCGTGAGATAAGAGAGTTGCAACTGGTATTACATTACCGCAAACTGCCGAATCATCAGCTTACCGACTGGAAATGGACACAGGTCTGCTTCCTAATAGGTCTGCTTCCTAACAGGTCTGCTTCCTAACAGGTCTGCTTTCCAACAGGTCTGCTTGCTATGACCCTGGAATAGTGTGATAGCAAAACAATCAAAAATTTCAGGGCTAAAAGACTGCAGCGAAGGTGATAACGATGAACGATAGCGATTAACAAGTCAATATATTATATATAACAAAAAACACGACCGCCGTTACAGAAAAAAACTATTGTATTTATAATTAATTTATATAGTATAGTAATATGGATGCAATCGGACCTTACATTTGACACTAAACACGATATATTTATGCTAATTTATTGACATTTGAAGATTTAGACCATTACTTACTTGATATTTAAACATTTAAGGTACCCTTTGACACTCAAGATGACATAACGATCCTAACAATATCACACACTTCAAAATCGGTTCAAGTGTTTAGAAATGAAATAGTTACGGGGAATAACAACCAATATCAAAAAAAAAATTGCTAAATAACTTAAAAAAATGTTAATTTTTAATTAAAAAAATAATAAATAAGGATAGAAAACAAATTTACCGCGTGAAATTTGTAGCACCCGACGTTTCGGTGACGTTGCAGCCGCCGTTGTCCAGGGTAGACTGAAGAGCTGTCAATCCGTTGTTTTGCTGGTAGGCCGCATACCGCTGCTACCACTGCGTAGGTTATAACGGTGGTGGGGGGCCGGGCTCGGAGCGCGCGAATTTTGAAAATCCGTCTTCCACGCAACACTCACTGTATCTTGTATTACGTCCTTGCGTTCGGCGTTCGGCGGCGGGAACATTTTAATAAGAGGGTTCCACGTAGAAGAGAGTTTATAACCGTCGTCTCTATTGAAGTTCGGGATTCTTCTTATTTCAATGGCTTCCCGGATCATGCGAGGAAAGTAGAATTTTTCCTTAGACAGCACAATGGGATTTTGAAACTGCATCCAGTGGTTACTTCCGCTATCCAATATATGTTCGCAGATCGCCGAGTTTTCTCGCTGAACGTTTTTAACAGCTGTGATGTGTTCTGTCAGTCGCGTGGCTATGGGTCGTTTCGTTTGTCCAACGTAGGATTGACCGCAACTGCATTCGACTTTATAAACACCCGGGGTTTGCAGTGATATTACATCATTTACAGGCCTCAAAATGCTACAAAATTCACGCGGTAAATTCGTTTTCTATCCTATTTATAATGTCAAACAACCGCGACAGTCCACGATTTTAAATAATTAATAACTATTAAAAACTATTATATTGTAATAATAACAATAAAAACTTTAAAAATGTCATTTCAGTAAGGGCTTGAGTGAGAAAAAATATATTTTGTCTGTAAACTAAATATATTTGAGTTTTAAAAATAAAAATATTTTAGTTAAACCTCACCTCAGGAAAAAGCAAGAATATAGTAATATGAATATTTGAGTTTTGAAGAAACAAAAATACCTAAATCATACCTCAGAAGAAAATCGAAAACGCCGAAAAGTCATTAGTCTTGGTCAGTATTTTCCATAAAATTTCTCCTCAGCGTCAATCGGGGGGTCATCGAGGTACCCCACTTACGGACACGACGGGAAGGAATAATCAAGGTCCACCGTCACCGCGTGAACCTCGATCATTATTTTACGTCGCACGTTTTCTTCTCCCTTCATGTAAGGGCAGACTATGATCTTTCTTTTAGAAAATTGGTTCATGCTTCGATGGCATTATTATTTCATTTTCACAAAAACATAACATTGATCGTTTTTTTCCGGTATCTCATCATTTGTAATTACTTCTACACATAATTTTTAATTACTCCTCCACAAAATAGATTTTAGATATTGCCAAGTGTTGTTTGTTTTGGTGCTTCGCATATTATCTCGCCTTTGACGAAGGATACATCAAGATTTGGTAGTCATCTATAACTTTTTTTGATCTAGGCCTTCGAATAGTTTGTTTTTTTCATAATAACAAAGTCCTAAACCAAGAAAGTTGTAGATGCTTTTCCACTCAATGTTTTTTAATATAAAATCTCCTGTAATAGGAAATCTCCTAACATAATATTCGCATACTTATTGTTGTACACTGCTATTTGCTGAATTTAAGAGATTTAAATTAAATAAACTTTAACTACTTAAATGTTAAAAATCATATTTTTTGTAAAAAATAAATATTTCAATATTCTCGTTTTTTGCACAGAGTTATTCCTTGAAAGGTGTATTGTGCTCTCGATCATTATATTTAACTGTTTTGTTATGTCATTTAACTTATATATATTTAACTGTTTTGTAACTGTCATAAACTAAATAGAAATTTAAAAGATGTATATTCTTCTAACCTAGCTTTGTATTGAAACACACTTGGCCGTAACGAAATATTTTCTTTTACATGCCTCAATCTTGTTTTCATTTTCTTATGAAATCAAAATATCAACAATAAATTCACATAATATAACAGATATGTGGATAATATATTTATGCCCTTTTCAAGACTCGGTTGGATGACAGGAATATGTATGTCTACAACTGGCGCGGTCAACAACAGGGAATTGAGTTACCGAAAGTACTTTATTAATGTAATACGTATCACTTTGGTTCTAGAGAATTTCTCCATGATGGTGTGCTGCGTGTGACCCTGTGCAAGTAATATTTCACACCCCGAACTGAATTACAAGAGGTTATAGCATCCATATTGCTTAGAGTACAAGAACCTTAGAAGGTGTTGTACTTTTCTAGCATCGCTATAGCTCGATATAAGATTCATTGACCTTATATCGACCTGAATAGCTTCATTGACCTCCAATTTGTCCTAAGGTTCGTATAGCATCTCATCTCATCACGTATACATCACTGAACCATCTCAGGTTGCGGAGTATCAACCCGAGGAGCCACGTGGATATAAGAGTTTGCAGTCGATTTTAACTTCGAGATCGCTCTTAGGCTCGCAGTAAACGAATCACCGGCAACAGCCACAAGTGGCCAGCGACAAGTATCTGACACGCCCTTTCATACATTTTATATAGACTCGCCGCACACGAGCGGCCAGTGGCCGACACACGCTACCTCTCGCTCACACTCGCCACTCGCAACGCTACTCGTCGCACTCGACAACCGCCCGTGGCTGTGGCCGGTGGCGCGTTTGCGCTGAGCCTTATAGTTTTGCATAAAATGTCGCCTGCGCTCTCGTCGTCGGTCGCTCAGTGCCTAACTCAGCTTCTTTCACAGGAAATCCCTTCCGAATTCCGCTTATGTTTGCCGTTAATCGCAATACAATATTTTTCCGAAAGAAAGGCCGATGGATTTATCGGTCTTCCAAGACACCCCTTTAACC